>JBBGZY010000471.1:4660000-4927500 GCA_037952925.1 Lithobates clamitans
GGATGTGAATGGGGGAAGTACGGGCGCTGCAGAAGCGGTGGGTTCCCAATTAGGATTGGCGAATGCAGCAGGAAGGGCATTATGGGCACAACAGGCCTATGTTTGTCTTTTTGGTGGCAGCGGGACACTACTTGTGCTTGCCACCTCACCAGCTTGAACTGCACTTATTTGACTCGCCACGTCACCACGTGTTACTGCAGTGCTGGTTTGACTACGACCGGGGTGTACTAGGCCGCTGGTGCTTGCCAGTTCAACAAAACGCTACAAAAAAAAGTGACAGTGATTGATTTGATACTGCACTTGGGTGGGCTGGGCTGGGCCGGGCGGAGGGGCAAAACGCAGGTGCTAGCAGGTATCTGGGCTGATCCCACTAACACTGCATTTTTGGGAACCCTAAACTGCTGGGGACGCTAGTATAGATCTGATCGGATCAGATATTGATCGGATCAGATATTATACCACTAAGGGAGGCGTATGCTGCGTGTGTGGGTGTTAGCGGTACTGGCGCTAATCTGACGCTGCCTGGGGCTGGTGCTTGCCAGTTCACCAAAATGCTACCAAAAAAACTGTTAGCGATCGCAGGGATCAGGCCTGACTCTGCGAATGCTGTAGTTATGCATTTAGTGTTTTGTAAGTGTCAGTGATCGATCGATACTGCACTTGGGTGGGCTGGGCTGGGCCGGGCGGAGGGGAAAAACGCAGGTGCTAGCAGGTATCTGGGCTGATCCCGCTAACACTGCGTTTTTGGGAACCCTAAACTGCTGGGGACGCTAGTATAGATCTGATCGGATCAGATATTGATGCGTTCAGATACTATACCACTAAGGGAGGTGTACGGTGCGTGTACGGTGCGTGCGTGGGTGTTCTCGGTACTGGCGCTAATCTGACGCTGCCTGGGGCGACGCATATCACCGCCGGGCGATCAGGGGGCTAAACCTTTATTCGGTAATAAACGGCGGGTGCCCTGACACTATAAAAAATAAACGAACTAACCAGTGTCACCTGTAACAGTTATACGGTGATCAGTGGTGAAAGGGTTAACTAGGGGGCAATCAAGGGGTTAAAACATTTATTAGATAGTATATGGGGGTCCCCGATGCTATAAAACGCTGACAGCGAACCTAAATATTTACGTTCCTAACTAGCGTCACCAGCGACACTACTACAGCGATCAGAAAAATGATCGCTTAGCGACACTGGTGACAGGGGGTGATCAAGGGGTTAAAACTTTATTAGGGGGGGTTAGGGAGGTACCCTAGACCTACAGGGGGCTAACACTCACTGTCCTACCACTGCTAACTGTCACAAACTGACACTATGCAGTAATCAGGAAAAAAAAAAAAACCTGCTTGGTGTCAGTTTGTGACAGGGGGGGGGGGGAGCGATATCGGGGGTGTTTAGTGTGCCTGGCATGTTCCACTGTGTTGTGTGTGAGTGTTGGTGCACTTACATGTCGTCTCTCCTCGGCGCTGGAACGGAAACTGGCCAGCCGAGGAGAGATGACATCACATCCTCTGCCTCTGTGTACTATACAGAGGCAGGGGATGTTTCTCATTGGCTGGGAGCGATCGCGAGGGGGGGGCCATGATCGGATGGTCTCCCCCTCGTCTCTCATCGCTCCCAACCAAACGCCGACCGCCGATGGCACCGGGGGGGGTCCGATCGGACCCCCCGCCTGCGGGAAGGCAATCACGTACCAGGTACGTGATTTTGCCTGCCCGTGCCGCTCTGCTCACGTATATAGGCGTGAGGCGGTCGGCAAGTGGTTAAAGCACAAAAGAATGCACTGCATTAAAAGATCACAGAATTTACAGAGTGAGGAATGTGCTATCTCCATTACGAACGCTAGTTTTACCACAACGAGCGCTTCCGTCTCGTACTTGCTTCAGAGCAGGCTTTGTTTTTAAGTCCGTCTATCTAAGTCCGTCTGAATTTGATGGAAAAAGCCCGATGGGGCATACACACGGTCGGAATATACGATGAAGAGCTCCCATCAGACTTTTTCTGTTGGAAATTCCGCTCGTGTGTACGCGGCATTACTCCTAGAAAAAAGCCTCACTAAAATCCTACCAAGCCTGTACCTATACATTTCAACCAGGTGGGACAGACCTCCACAAAGTCTGGATGTGGGCTCAAACCTGCCCCTAGTGTTTTGCATAAAAAAAAAAAAATAAATAAAAATCACATGACGGATCCCACAAGACAGCTCCCAATTGAAAATGACTTTACAATAGCTTTGTTTTAATGTAAAAAAGTACACAAAACCACACTGATTGGCAATATGGACACAAAAACATTAGAATGTTAAAAAATGGCTGCTACTAAATATCCACCCACTACAATGGATGGTACTGACCTTAATCGTAATATATATATATATATATATATATATATATATATATATATACACACACACACACACACACACATTCTATTACCAAAAGTATTGGGACTTTACACGCACATGAACTTTGATGGTATCCAAGTCTTAGTCCGTAGGATTCAATATTGAGTTGGCCCACCCTTTGCAGCTATAACAGCTTCAACTCTTCTGGGAAGGCTGTCTACAAGGTTTAGGACCGTGTCTATGAAATGTTTGACCATTCTCCCAGAAGCACATTTGTGAGGTCAGCCACTGGCTTGCATTCTCCGCTCTAATTCATCTGTAAAAACGTTATCTCCCTTTGATGGGGGTTGTTTGGTGAGGGGGGGAAAAGATTTTACTACATAAAAGGTGAGCTGAGCTTTGCATTTTTATTCAATAGTATCCCATAAAAAAATAATGCTTCAGATGAAGACAAATTGGGGATTAGCTGTAGTGGTAGATGCATTTTCAAGTGATTCACATCAGTTTTAGGGCATAGCAGCCCATTTTTAATAAAAGGCAAATTCCATATCATATAGCGTTTCCCACACAGGAGTTCTTCTCCAGTAAATACAAATAAACAGAAAATGCTAGCTCACCTGGCTCTAAAGCTTTCACTCAACCTTAGTCACAGTACCTCTGCTCTTTAGGTGGGTTACCCAGACCATAGGTTCTTCAGTGCAGGTGGCTTCACTCTAGCCTTAGTCCTCAGGCCATTATCTGCCTCTTGCAGTCACACATCCTCTGGATGCCCCATGCAACTGGGAGTCCTGAAGTATTGCTAAACCTACATTAAAAGGGCTGTGCACTTAAACACACCCGGCTGGTCCTGCACAAAATCTGGACACTGGGTTGGAGATTCCATCCCACCCAAGACATTATGGAATCGCCAAACTACAGAGACCCATCCAGGTATACCGAAACCTGGAAAAAGCTGCAAAAGCAGTGTCCTCCACTCCACATCTATGCTCTGTAGTCCTGCACTGAGCCAATGTGTACACCCTGTGTCTTTTAACTGAACAATTTCATAGTGACAGTGTCTCATACTGTCACAGATATCGATCATGGATTAAATGTAGGGCTGCCTCCCTCTCATAGTAAGCAATATAAATAAAAGAGACCAACACTTTAGGGGTTAAATAGGCATGGGGATACTCTGGTCTAGATGAGGTTATAATGACCCATTTGAGAGTTGTAATGTATTTGTTCCAGAGATGTAAACTACCTCCCTCGTATGAGTACCCCGAAACCAGTGCAACCATTCCAATCCACCTGGGGTCATGAAGTTGTAAATATTTATTCAATGTAGTCCATGGATACAATCCATCATCTGTGAAGCATTGATGATTTCATTATAGGCATAGCACTGTGTAAAATTTTACATATAAGTCCTGTGTATTCAGCAATACCTTACATAAGGCATTTCAAGCTCAGTTCAGACAGTGACTTCCAACAGCTCTCCCCATGCAATGCTCGTGTGCTTTGCTTCCTCCTGCAAGCCCTTGTGTCACTACAGAACACAGACATTCAGAAAGCTCCCTAGATCAGCATTCTGTTATTTTACTTTTTCGCCTGAATTAACTGTTTACATTTCATGCATTTAAAGAACACATCCAACCATTTTTAAATCAATCTGCTGAACCATCAAGAATCCGGTCCCTGCAACAGACTTTTCTATAGTTACTAGTTCTTGTGGCTTTCCATATGTGGAGCTTTATCTGTGATAACTTATCACCCAGTTGCAAGCAGTTCTTGCACTGACCTCAAAGACCAACTTCAGGATTAAAGTTTCACATTGTACTAGAACCTAGAAATGTTAATTGTACCTAACCACTACCCTTAAAGACATATCTTTCACTTTGAATTCCTGAAAAATAAGAATGCACTTCCTGTTCCTAGGCACTCTTGTGATTACAGCCTCATAGCTGTCTGCAGTATAAGGTCATCTATAGAACTATACCTTCAACTTATAGTCTCATATTTGAAGTGATATTTGATGATGTTACTGCTGTGCTGCCAGTTGTTTACCTTTCTGTAACGAAAGCTTTAGCCCGGGTTCACACCTATGCGAATTAGATGCGGCTTACACTGCATCAAATTCGCAGGACATTTTAAAATACATTCATATGAATGCATCTGGTTCACATATGTGCGTTGCATTCGCACTGCGCATTGCACAAAAAACGTGTGCGTTTTCTGGGCATTGCGGTGCGAATTACGAGCCCCTTATCTTCTATGGGAACGCATCTGCTTCGCAGATGCATTGCGTTCTGAACATGGATTTTCTACTTATCCTCACTACACCTCCCCCCCCTCTCCCTCCCCCTCTCCCTGCTCACTGATCCTGAGCTAAAACGCAGTGATTCCTTTGAACAGGAGATTTTTATCCCCCCAGTGAAACCTGAGCTTCAATTCGCACCGCACATATGTGAAACCGGGCTTAAAGTGGTAGTAAACATCATTTACATTTATTTTTAAATCTTTGCCCCGCAAAGTAATATATTGTGCAAGTATGCATCACATACTAGCACATTATGACAGACTTACCTGTGAAACAATCAATCCAGCAGCACCATGTCATTACTGACAGGGATTTCATCTTCACCTGGTCTTCCTTTCGGGTTCCGACCTTTTTGAATGGCATGCGCACAGTTCTATCAATGGACCCCATGCCGTCCATTGAGAATGCAGTGCGCATGTGCTGGTGACGCCACTGGCTGCTTCACATGTAAATATCTCCTAAATGGTGCACAGATAGGAGATATTTACCGTACCTATAGGCTTACCTGTAGGTACAAAACAATAAAGGGAGTTTACTCCTATTTTAATCATCTCCCTTAATCATATTATAAACATCTCCCTGATTCTGCTTCTTTCATTCTGCAAATCTGTGCTTTTTGAACCTCTCTTGCAGCTTCTCAGTGGGGAGGATCGCAATGTTCGAGTAGAACGTAAGGTGTTCACCGAACAGCGAATATTATGGGGCGTTGGCGGAAAATTTGAGCGCAGTGGAATGCACCATGATGCACTGCAAGATCGCAGTGCATTGATGTCTAATGATTGGCCAATCACAGCGCGCTCTGCTGCGAGAGCCATAATTGGCTCAGGGGGACTAAGTCCATGCTCCACACTATATAAGGCTGCTTACATAGCGGCCGTGTATAGTGTGTGGACAGAGATAGATTGAGCTAGATTAGGCAGGCAGGTTAGGTTAGCTAGTGGCAGTGTATTTAATATATATATATATATATATATATATATATATATATATAAAATATAACAGTAATATATATACAATATATATACAGTCAGGTCCATAAGTATTGGGACATCAACACAATTCTAATCTTTTTGGCTCTATACACCACCACAATGGATTTGAAATGAAACGAACAAGATGCCCTTTAACTGCAAACTTTCAGCTTTAATTTGAGGGTATTTACATCCAAATCAGGTGAACAGTGTAGGAATTACAACAGTTTGTATATGTGCCTCCCACTTTTTAAGGGACCAAAAGTAATTCGACAATTGGCTGCTTAGCTGTTCCATGTGTGGTATTCCCTCATTATCCAATTTACAAGGAGCAGATAAAAGGTCCAGAGTTCATTTCAAGTGTGCTATTTGCATTTGGAATCTGTTGCTGTCAACTCTCAATATGAAATCCAAAGAGCTGTCACTATCAGTGAAGCAAGCCATCATTAGGTTGAAAAAACAAAACAAACCCATCAGAGAGATAGCAAAAACATTAGGTGTGGCAAAATCAACTGTTTGGAACATCCTTAAAAAGAAAGAACGCACCGGTGAGCTCAGCAACACCAAAAGACCCGGAAGACCACGGAAAACAACTGTGGTTTATGACCGAAGAATTCTTTCCCTGGTGAAGAAAACACCCTTCACAACAGTTGGCCAGATCAAGAACACTCTCCAGGAGGTAGGTGTATATGTGTCAAAGTCAACAATCAAGAGAAGACTTCACCAGAGTTCACCACAAAATGTAAACCATTGGTGAGTCTCAAAAACAGGAAGGCCAGATTAGAGTTTGCCAAACAACATCTAAAAAAGCCTTCACAGTTCTGGAACAACATCCTATGGACAGATGAGACCAAGATCAACTTGTATCAGAATGATGGGAAAGAAGAGTATGGAGAAGGAATGGAATTGCTCATGATCCAAAGCATACCACCTCATCAGTGAAGCATGGTGGTGGTAGTGTAATTTATTGATGATGTGACTGCTGACAAAAGCAGCAGGATGAATTATGAAGTGTTTCGGGCAATATTATCTGCTCATATTCAGCAAAATGCTTCAGAACTTATTGGACGGCGCTTCTCAGTGCAGATGGACAATGACCCGAAGCATACTGCGAAAGCAACCAAAGAGTTTTTTAAGGGAAAGAAGTTGAATGTTATGCAATGGCCAAGTCAATCACCTGACTTGAATGCGATTGAGCATACATTTCACTTGCTGAAGTCAAAACTGAAGGGAAAATGCCCCAAGAACAAGCAGGAACTGAAGACAGTTGCAGTAGAGGCCTGGCAGAGCATCACCAGGGATGAAACCCAGCGTCTGGTGATGTCTATGCGTTCCAGACTTCAGGCTGTAATTGACCGCAAAGGATTTGCAACCAAGTATTAAAAAGTGAAAGTTTGATGGATGATTGTTATTCTGTCCCATTACTTTTTGTCCCTAAAAAAGTGGGAGCTACATATACAAACTGTTGTAATTCCTACACCGTTCACCTGTTTTGGATGTAAATACCCTCAAATTAAAGCTGAAAGTCTGCAGTTAAAGCACATCTTATTTGTTTCATTTCAAATCCATTGTGGTGGTGAATAGAGCCAAAAAGATTAGAATTGTGTTGATGTCCCAATATTTATGGACCTGACTATATCTATCTATCTATATTTATATATATACAGTATCTGACAAAAGTGAGTACACCCCTCACATTTTTGTAAATATTTTCTTATATCTTTTCATGTGACAACACTGAAGAAATGATACTTTGCTACAATGTAAAGTAGTGAGTGTACAACTTGTATAACAGTGTAAATTTGGTGTCCCTTCAAAATAACTCAACACACAGCCACTAATGTCTAAACCGCTGGCAACAAAAGTGAGTACACCCCTAAGTGAAAATGTCCAAATTGGGCCCAATTAGCCATTTTCCCTCCCCGATGTCATGTGACTCGTGAGTGTTACAAGGTCTTAGGTGTGAATGGGGAGCAGGTGTGTTGAATTTGGTTTTATCGCTCTTACTCTCTCATACTGGTCACTGGAAGTTCAACATGGCACCTCATAAAAAAGAACTCTCTGAGTATCTGCTCTACATAAAGATGGCCTAGGCTATAAGAACATTGCCAAGACCCTGAAACTGAGCTGCAGCACAGTGGCCAAGACCATACAGCGGTTTAACAGGACAGGTTCCACTCAGAACAGGCCTTGGTCGACCAAAAAAGTTGAGTGCATGTGCTCAGCGTCGTATCCAGAGGTTGTCTTTGCGAAATAGACGTATGAGTGCTGCCAACATTTCAGCAGAGGTTGAAGGGGTGGGGGGTCAGCCTGTCAGTGCTCAGACCATACGCCGCACACTGTATCAAATTATGCATGGCTGTTGTTCCAGAAGGAAGCCTCTTCTAAAGATGATGCACAAGAAAGCCTACAGTTTGCTGAAGACAAGCAGACTAAGGACATGAATTACTAGAACCATGTCCTGTGGTCTGATGAGACCAAGATAAACAAATTTGGTTTAGATGGTGTCAAGCGTGTGTGACAGCAACTAGGTAAGGAGTACAAAGATAAGTGTGTCTTGCCTACAGTCAAGCATGGTGGTGGGAGTGTCATGGTCTGGGGCTGCATGAATGCTGCCGGCACTGGGGAGCTCCAGTTCTTTGAGGGAATCATGAATGCCAATATATATTGTGACATACTGAAGCAGCGCATGACCCCCTCCCTTCAGACACTGGGCCGCAGGGCAGTATTCCATCATGATAACGACCCCAAACACACCACCAAGACAACCACTGCCTTGCTAAAGAAGCTGAAGGTAAAGGTGATGGACTGGCCAAGCATGTCTCCAGACCTAAACCCCATTGAGCATCTGTGGGGCATCCTCAAACAGAAGGTGGAGGAGCATAGGGTCTCTAACATCCACCAGCTCCGTGATGTTGTCATGAAGGAGTGGAAGAGGACTCCAGTGGCAACCTTTGAAGCTCTGGTGAACTCCATGCCAAAGAGGGATAAGGCAGTGCTGGAAAATAATGGTAGCCACACAAAATATTGACACTTTGGGCCCAATTTGGACATTTTAAAGTAAGGGTGTATTCACTTTTGTTACCAGCGGTTTAGATATTAATGGCTGTGTGTTGAGTTATTTGGACTACTAGTCAACAGTGGACCCTTTTTTTTTGTCTCTCCTTCTTTTTTTGTTGGAATGATGGGTGAAGCAATATGCACATATATATAAAAATGAAAGGAGGAGTGGGGATGGGGGGAGTATGTAATTTTGATTGTTTATATGCACAATGGTAATAATGGGGATAGCTCCCCTCTTATTGGGTCCGGGGGTTGCAGTTTTTCTTTTCTCACCTCAAGTAATGGGGCTGGTCACAATAGAAGCCATTGGGGTAGGCCCAAAATTGGGCAAAGGGGTAAAGAATAGACGGTTGGGGGGGGGGGGGTGAGGTGGATGGGTGGGTGGTGGGAGGGGTGGAATGAATGTTTTGAGGAAAGGGCGCGAGTGGTAGGTGGAAGGTTAAGTCACAAGAGTCACAAAAAGAGGTGGTTTAAGTTTGTCAAGATATATAAGAATATAGGATTTACTGTATGACGAACGATGGAGGTGGCTGTAACAGACCCCGGAATTTAAAAAAGCAGATTACAATATGCTCTTGGAATGTTCGGGGAGTAAAAGATAATTTTAACCAGTTGCCGACCGCCGCACGACGATGTACGTCGACAGAGTGGCACAGGGCAGGCAAAAGGGCTTACCTGTACGTCCTTGCCTGCCCGCGGGTGGGGGGTCTGATCGGACCCCCCCCGGTGCCTGCGGCAGTCGGCAAATGTCCCCCGGCGATCGGTGGTGAGGGGGAGGCCATCCATTCGTGGCCCCCCCCCTCGCGATCGCTCCCAGCCAATGGGAACATTTCCCTGCCTCTGTATTGTACACAGAGGCAGAGGAAATGATGTCATCTCTCCTCGGCTCGGTATTTTCCATTCCGGGCCGAGGAGAGAAGACTGTAATGTGAGTGCACCAACACACACACACACACACAGTAGAACATGCCAGGCACACATTACACCCCGATCCCCCCCCCGATCGCCCCCTGATCCCCCCCGATCACCCCCCCGTCACAAACTGACACCAAGCAGGTTTTTTTTTTTTCTGATTACTGTATTGGTGTCAGTTTGTGACAGTTACAGTGTTAGGGCAGTGAGTGTTAGGCCCCCTTTAGGTCTAGGATACCCCCCTAACCCCCCTAATAAAGTTTTAACCCCTTGATCACCCCCCGTCACCAGTGTTGCTAAGCGATCATTTTTCTGATCGCTGTATTAGTGTCGCTGGTGACGCTAGTTAGGGACGTAAATATTTAGGTTCACCGTCAGCATTTTATAGCGACAGGGACCCCCATATACTACCTAATAAATGTTTTAACCCCTTGCTTGCCCCCTAGTTAACCCTTTCACCACTGATCACCGTATAACCGTTACGGGTGACACTGGTTAGTTCGTTTATTTTTTATAGTGTCAGGGCACCCGTCGTTTATTACCGAATAAAGGTTTAGCCCCCTGATTGCCCGGCGGTGATATGCGTCGCCCCAGACAGCGTCAGATTAGCGCCAGTACCGCGAACACCCACGCACGCAGCATACGCCTCCCTTAGTGGTATAGTATCTGTACGGATCAATATCTGATCCGATCAGATCTATACTAGCGTCCCCAGCAGTTTAGGGTTCCCAAAAACGCAGTGTTAGCGGGATCAGCCCAGATACCCGCTAGCACCTGCGTTTTGCCCCTCCGCCCGACCCGGCCCAGCCCACACAAGTGCAGTATCGATCGATCACTGTCACTTACAAAACACTAAACGCATAACTGCAGCGTTCGCAGAGTCAGGCCTGATCCCTGCGATCGCTAACAGTTTTCTTGGTAGCGTTTTGGTGAACTGGCAAGCACCAGCCCCAGGCAGCGTCAGGTTAGCGCCAGTACCGCTAACACCCACGCACGCACCGTACACCTCCCTTAGTGGTATAGTATCTGAACGCATCAATATCTGATCCCATCAGATCTATACTAGCGTCCCCAGCAGTTTAGGGTTCCCAAAAACGCAGTGTTAGCGGGATCAGCACAGATACCTGCTAGCACCTGCGTTTTGCCCCTCCGCCCGGCCCAGCCCACCCAAGTGCAGTATCAATCGATCACTGTCACTTACAAAACACTAAACGCATAACTGCAGCGTTCGCAGAGTCAGGCCTGATCCCTGCGATCGCTAACAGTTTTTTTGGTAGCGTTTTGGTGAACTGGCAAGCACCAGCCCCAGGCAGCGTCAGGTTAGCGCCAGTACCGCTAACACCCACGCACGCAGCATACACCTCCCTTAGTGGTATAGTATCTGATCGGATCAATATCTGATCTGATCAGATCTATACTAGCGTCCCCAGCAGTTTAGGATTCCCACAAACGCAGTGTTAGCAGGATCAGCCCAGATACCTGCTAGCACCTGCGTTTTGCCCCTCCGCCCGGCCCAGCCCAGCCCACCCAAGTGCAGTATCGATCGATAACTGTCACTTACAAAACACTAAACGCATAACTGCAGCGTTCGCAGAGTCAGACCTGATCCCTGCGATCGTTAACAGTTTTTTTTGTAGCGTTTTGGTGAACTGGCAAGCACCAGCGGCCTAGTACACCCCGGTCGTAGTCAAACCAGCACTGCAGTAACACTTGGTGACGTGGCGAGTCCCATAAGTGCAGTTCAAGCTCGTGAGGTGGCAAGCACAAGTAGTGTCCCGCTGCCACCAAAAAGACAAACACAGGCCCGTCGTGCCCATAATGCCCTTCCTGCTGCATTCGCCAATCCTAATTGGGAACCCACCGCTTCTGCAGCGCCCGTACTTCCCCCATTCACATCCCCAACCAAATGCAGTCGGCTGCATGAGAGGCATTTTCTTTATGTCCTCCCGAGTACCCCTACCCAGCGAACCCCCCCAAAAAGATGTTGTGTCTGCAGCAAGCGCGGATATAGGCGTGACACCCACTATTATTGTCCCTCCTGTCCTGACAATCCTGGTCTTTGCATTGGTGAATGTTTTGAACGCTACCATTCACTAGTTGAGTATTAGCGTAGGGTACAGCACTGCACAGACTAGGCACACTTTCACAGGGTCTCCCAAGATGCCATCGCATTTTGAGAGACCCGAACCTGGAACCGGTTACAGTTATAAAAGTTAGTTACAAAAAAAAGTGTAAAAAAAAAAAAAAAACCACAAACAAAAATATAAAAAAAAAAAAAAATAGTTGGCGTTTTATTGTTCTCTCTCTCTCTATTCTCTCTATTGTTCTGCTCTTTTTTACTGTATTCTATTTTGCAATGTTTTATTGTTGTTATGTTTTATCATGTTTGCTTTTCAGGTATGCAATTTTTTATACCTTACCGTTTACTGTGCTTTATTGTTAACCATTTTTTTGTCTTCAGGTACGCCATTCACGACTTTGAGTGGTTATACCAGAATGATGCCTGCGGGTTTAGGTATCATCTTGGTATCATTCTTTTCAGCCAGCGGTCGGCTTTCATGTAAAAGCAATCCTAGCGGCTAATTAGCCTCTAGACTGCTTTTACAAGCAGTGGGAGGGAATGCCCCCCCCAACGTCTTCCGTGTTTTTCTCTGGCTCTCCTGTCTCAACAGGGAACCTGAAAATGCAGCCGGTGATTCAGCCAGCTGACCATAGAGCTGATCAGAGACCAGAGTGGCTCCAAACATCTCTATGGCCTAAGAAACCGGAAGCTACGAGCATTTTATGACTTAGATTTCGCCGGATGTAAACAGCGCCATTGGGAATTTGGGAAAGCATTTTATCACACCGATCTTGGTGTGGTCAGATGCTTTGAGGGCAGAGGAGAAATCTAGGGTCTAATAGACCCCAATTTTTGCAAAAAGGAGTACCTGTCACTACCTATTGCTATGATAGGGGATATTTACATTCCCTGAGATAACAATAAAAATGATTTAAAAAAAAAAAATATGAAAGGAACAGTTTAAAAATAAGATAAAAAAATAATAATAATAACGAAAAAAAAAAAAAAAAAAAGCACCCCTGTCCCCCCTGCTCTCGCGCTAAGGCGAACGCAAGCGTCAGTCTGGCGTCAAATGTAAATAGCAATTGCACCATGCATGTGAGGTATCACCGCGAACGTCAGATTGAGGGCAGTAATTTTAGCAGTAGACCTCTGTAAATCTAAAGTGGTAACCTGTAAAGGCTTTTAAAGGCTTTTAAAAATGTATTTAGTTTGTCGCCACTGCACGTTTGTGCGCAATTTTAAAGCATGTCATGTTTGGTATCCATGTACTCGGCCTAAGATCATCTTTTTTATTTCATCAAACATTTGGGCAATATAGTGTGTTTTAGTGCATTAAAATGTAAAAAAGTGTGTTTTTTCCTAAGCGTTTGAAAAATCGCTGCGCAAATACTGTGTGAAAAAAAAAAATGAAACACCCACCATTTTAATCTGTAGGGCATTTGCTTTAAAAAATATATATAATGTTTGGGGGTTCAAGTAATTTTCTTGCAAAAAAAATTATTTTTTTATGTAAACAATAAGTGTCAGAAAGGGCTTTGTCTTCAAGTGGTTAGAAGAGTGGGTGATGTGTGACATAAGCTTCTAGATGTTGTGCATAAAATACCAGGACAGTTCAAATCCCCCCCAAATGACCCCATTTTGGAAAGTAGACACCCCAAGCTATTTGCTGAGAGTCATGTTGAGTCCATGGAATATTTTATATTGTAACACAAGTTGCGGGAAAGAGACAATTTTTTATTTTTTTAAATTTTTTTTGCGCAAAGTTGTCACTAAATTATATATTGCTCAAACATGCCATGGGAATATGTGAAATTCCCCCCCAAAATACATTCTGTTGCTTCTCCTGAGTACGGGGATACCACATGTGTGAGACTTTTTGGGAGCCTAGCCGCGTACAGGACCCCGAAAACCAAGCACCGCCTTCAGGCTTTCTAAGGCCGTAAATTTTTGATTTCACTCTTCACTGCCTATCACAGTTTCGGAGGCCATGGAATGCCCAGGTGGCAAAAAAAAACCCCAAATGACCCCATTTTGGAAAGTAGACACCCCAAGCTATTTGATGAGAGGTATAGTGAATGCCTCTCAGCAAATTCCTTGGGGTGTCTACTTTCCAAAATGGGGTCATTTGTGGGGGTTTTGTACTGCCCTGCCATTTTAGCACCTCAAGAAACTACATAGGCAGTCATAAATTAAAGGCTGTGTAAATTCCAGAAAATGTACCCTAGTTTGTAGGCGCTATAACTTTTGCACAAACCAATAAATATACACTTATTGACATTTTTTTTACCAAAGACATGTGGCCGAATACATTTTGGCCTAAATGTATGACTAAAATTGAGTTTATTGGATTTTTTTTAGAACAAAAAGTAGAAAATATCATTTTTTTTCAAAATTTTCGGTCTTTTTCCGTGTATAGCGCAAAAAATAAAAACGGCAGAGGTGATCAAATATCATCAAAAGAAAGCTCTATTTGTGGGAAGAAAAGGACGCAAATTTCGTTTGGGTACAGCATTGCATGACCGCGCAATTAGCAGTTAAAGCGACGCAGTGCCGAATTGTAAAAAGTGCTCTGGTCAGGGCTGAAGTGGTTAAAAGGCAGGCAATTCTCTCTATGGCAGATAAAGGGAAAGTTAAAATACTCTGTCTGCAGGAGACACACTTAGATAAAGATACAATTAAGATAATGGATCATAAGAAATTTCAGATACAGTATCACTCTACGCATTCCTTTTATTCAAGAGGGGTGAGTATCTTGATAAAGTCAGGGTTGGTTTTCTCCTGCAGCCAGAGTAAGATGGATATATTTGGACGGTATATTTTTCTCTACTGTGTAATTGAAAATAGTAAATTTGTAATAGCTAATATCTACATCCCTCCTCCATTAGGGAGGGTGGTTTTAGATGAGTTGACTGGATTTATGGCGGGTTTTTCAGGGGTCCTGGTAATAGCGGTCAGAGATTTTAATATGGCTATGAATAATGGAATAGATAGGTTTCCACCAAAAAACATTGGTAGAGGAGCCCCCAAGAGCCCTCTTGCACAATATTGCGATGAGGTGGGATTGGTGGATATCTGGAGAAGGAGGTATCCTGAGGTGAGACAATATTCCTGTCACTCCAGGACACACACCACCTTGTCCAGGATAGATCTAGTGCTGGGTAACGAGGAAGCTTTGAATGTAGTGGAGGAAATAGTCTACGAGCCAAGGGGGATTTCGGACCACTCACCAGTGACAATCGATATAAAGGGAGATAGGGTGCTTTAATAGGGGTGACTGGAAAGTTAATCCCTTTTGGCTCGAGATTATTGAGGACACAGGTACCGTTATGGAAAGGTTTGGCGGAATTCATAAATTTAAATCTAGGAACTGCTCCATTAGGGATAGTTTGGGATTCCCTGAAGGCTTTTCTTCGGGGAGTCTTAATACAAATAATTTCCCATATTAAGAAACAATCACAAACGGAAGAATTAAACGCAAAGGAGAGGGTAAGAGGAGCGGAAGAACAGTACGTTGAGTCACCAACCCCACCTAGATATGAGGCGTGGGTGGAGAGGCAAAATGAGTATGGTAGAATGATCTTGGAAAAGATGGAAAGGAAAAAACTATTTCAAAACCGGAGGTTCTTCTGTGAGGGGGAGTGCGTTGGGAAGACTTTGGCGTTGATTATTAGGGCCAATGGCTCCCCAAGCACCGTACCAGTGATTGTAGGGAGAGAGGGAAAAATTTAAAAAACTAACCCGGAAATATTAGAAGAATTCACAGAGTACTTCAAAAACCTATACTGTTCGGCACAAAGAAATGTGGATGGGGAAATGGGGGATTTCTTTGGGTTGCTGAAGTTAACCGCCCTCTCGAAAGAAGATTGGGAAATGCTAGAGGCTCCATTAACACTTGTAGAGTTACAAAGGGTTGTGGCAGATATGGCGGATCAGAAAGCTCCAGGTCCCGATGGCCTAGCCATAGAAATATTTAAAAAATATGGGGAGGTTTTACTTCCCATGCTTTTGGAGGTGCTTAATGGAACTACGAAGGACAGTAGGTTACCTGCATCCATGACAGAAGCCATTATAATAATATTGTTGAAGGAGGGGAAAAATTTGTTAGATGTGACATCATATAGGCCGATATCGTTGCTATGTTCGGACGTGAAGATCTTGGCAAAGGCTTTGGCAACAAGGCTAAAGAAAATAATTCCTAAGTCAATTCATATAGCTCAAACCGGGTTTATCCCGGACAGATCTACAAGTACGAATATAAGACGAGTATATTTAAACATGCAGATACCCATAGTAAATAGTGGTAAGAGAGCCCTTCTCTCACTAGATGCAACCAAGGCATTTGACTGCCTGGAATGGCATTATATCTGGAAGGTACGAGCAGAATTTCAATTGGGCCCCAGGTTTGTCCATTGGCTGAGCCTATTATATGACAAGCCAAGAGCTAAGATCAGAGTCAACGGTGAGTGCTCAGAGTGGTTTCACTTAAGAAGGGGCACTAGGCAGGGGTGTCCTTTGTCGCCCCTGCTTTTTGCCCTAGCAATGGAGCCGTTGGCTGCTGCTCTGAGGACATCTCAGGGGGTACAGGGGTTTAGAAGAAGGAGGGGAGAGGAGAAAATAGCATTGTATGTGGACGATATTTTGTTATTCCTGGGGGACACACAGGACTCATTGAGGACCGCTATGGGTATAATTGAGGATTTTGGCCATTTTTCCGGGTTAAAAATGAATTGGGAAAAGTCAGTAATATTGCCAATAAACCCTTTTACGGTGCCTCTCCCATACCAAATTTCCCAAATTAAGGTAGTAAGTCAAATGAAATATTTGGGTATTAACATTTCAAGGGACCCGGAGCAATATATTAGAGAAAACTTAGTCCCACTGATGAAAAAACTTAAACAGCCAGAAATGTCGGGTTTGGGGACGGTTGCCTCTCTTGGTCGCCGGGTGCTGCAATTTGATAAAAATGGTCTGGATGCCGCAAATCTTAAACATCTTACACAACTCACCAGTTTGGATTCCTAAACATTGGTTTAACAAAATGGATAGCGTATTTAGAGAGTTAGTTTGGAAGGGCAGGGTGGCGAGGATTGGTTTGCAGGTGCTTCGGCAGCCGGGTGAGAAGGGTGGGTTGGGAGTACCGGACCCGGGTTGCTACTTCCTGGCGCCTCAGATGCAGCATGTGGGGGGTAGTAATAGGCCTGGGAATTGGATAGCAGGGAATAATGTATTACTAAAAGACACCAACCATGATACCATAGTAGAAGCGTTGGAAGCAGATTCCTTTGGCACTAGATCTCCCACTACTCAGATGATGGTCAAGAGTTGGGTTAAGGTTAAAAAAATTATGGGTTATGTGGACTTTTCGGAGTTCTCCCCAATATGGGAAAATAATAAGCTTGCCGGACTTAATTGGGAAGATCGAGGAGTGGGACCGCCAGGATATCCATTGTTTGCCGCAGCTTTATAAGACAGGGAGATTGAAAACATTCCAGGAGCTAGTGAAAGAATATGCGATCCCCAACCGATCATTTTATATGTACATGCAAATAAGGCACGCCCTAGACGCGCAGTTTAGCGGAAAGGAGCCACTATGGAGTGATATGTCGTCTCTGAGAAAATTGGTTAATGCGAATCTACGAAAGGTTTAATCTCTGATATATATAGAGATCTGAGAGCATCGGGCCAGGGGGGCAGGGTGGAAGAAGATAAAAACAGGATGAAATGGGAGGAGGAGGTTGGGCCAATGTCAGATGGTCAATGGGAGTATGTTTTGTCTTCTGGACCCAGGGTCTCCCTCTCTCCATCACAGACAGTTTCTCATTTATTGTTGATATATAGGATGTATTTAACGCCATTAAAGCTGTTTAGGATTGGTAAAAGGCCAGACACGAAGTGCCAAAGATGTGGAGGAGAAAGAGGAGATTTGATGCACATGTTCTGGCGATGCCCCAAGCTGTATAGGTAATGGAAAGGTATAGTGGATAAAATGAACTCTGTATTTGGGACATCGTTGGGCATGGAAATCAAGACCCGCCTATTGAGCCTGATGGAGAAACAAAAGATCGTAAGGGACACACAGACCGCAATAGTTAGGTGTCTGTTTCAGGGGAAAAAGATAATCGCTAAGTACTGGCAGAGAAAAGAACCCCCGACGATCGAAGAATGGGTGAAAGAAGTAAGGGAGGTGATTAGTAGAGAGAAGTATATATATAAGAAAAGGAGTAATTATAAAAAATTTGAAAAAATATGGAAGTTATGGGTGATTTGGTAGGAACATAGAATGAATGTTGGGTAGGGTGAATGTGGAACGGGCGGGCTGGGGGGAGGGGGGTAGGGGGGGCTTAACGGAAGGGTAAGGGGAAAAAGGAAAAAGAGAAAATTCTTGTACATCTTTTTGATGAAATAGTATGGCCTATAGATGTTTTGCATTGATGTATAAATGAGATAATTATAAGGACTGTATAAATGTTGGCTATGTTAGCCCTTGCTTGTGTGTTTTTAATGTAATTTTCAATAAAAAAGATAGGAACCGAGTTATTTTGAGGGGACAGCAAATTTACACTGTTATACAAGCTGTACACTCCCTACTTTACATTGTAGCAAAGTATCATTTCTTCAGTGTTGTCACATGAAAAGATATAATAAAATATTTACAAAAATGTGAGGGGTGTACTCACTTTTGTGAGATACTGTATATATGTATATGTATATATATATATATATACTCTGCATTTAGTGTAAAGGGGTACCCCATGTCAAAATTTAAGGGGTACCCCATGTTCAAATTTAAGAAAAAAAATGGCGTGGGGGTCCCTCCAAAATCCATGCCAGATGCTCATCTGAGAAAGCATCCATGGCAGGTCTGAACCTTATCAGGCCACTTGCCCTCAACATGGGGAGGGTGCTTTGGGGTCACCCCCAAAGCACCTTGTCCCCATGTTGATGGGGACAAGGGCCTCATCCCCACAACCCTTGCCTGGTGGTTGTGGGGGTCTGTGGGTGGGGAGCTTATCGGAATCTGGAAGCCCCCTTTAACAAGGGGGCCCCCAGATTCCGCCCCCTTATGTGAATGGGTAGGGGTGCATTGTACCCCTACCGATTCACCAAAAAAGTGTCAAAAGAGTAAAAACGACAGGAGACAGTTTTTGACAATAACTTTATTTTTTTTAAAAAGTGTCCCGCAAAGTCCATCCATCTTCAATCACGGCACCCGTCGGAATATAATTAAGGTTTGGGCCACCCGGTGACATAACAGGGTGACCTCGCCCCCTTCTGACATCACGTGACGCCACTATATAACAGCTATATAACAGCTGTCGCAGCTGTCTCCTTGTTAAAGGGGGCTTCCAGATTCCAATAAGCCCCAAACCCACAGACCCCACAACCACTGAGCAAGGGTTGTAGGGATGAAGCCCTTGTCCCCATCAAACACTTTTTATGGCAATAACTTGCATATAAGCCTTTAAATAGAACACTTTTGATTTTTCACGTTCATGTCTCATAGACTTTAATGGTGTTCGCGTGTTCGCACAAATTTTTTGTCTGTTCGCATGTTCTGGTGCGAATTGTACCTGGGGGGGTGTTCGGTTCATGTCTACTTTTCAGTCATCCCAGTCATTGGTTTTAGTGAGACCACAGACAATACTAGTTACTAGTGCTTTTCCCCTTGCTTGACATTTTTAGGCACAGCTTATACAGTTCATGTCTCCTTTAAATCTATTATTTACACAGATACTAAGATTCTTCTCCATCACTGATTTCCCCTGACTTAAGCTTACCATATATGTGTCATCTTTTTTTGTTTAATCAGCAGGTTGAATAAGCAAAACTGACTCAAGTCCCCCATCTACACATTCAAGGCGGATGGGGGAATCTTCCAGACTGGGCTATTGTATTCTTACAGTGAGGATACTTCCCTGCTGTCAGATTACACAGATCAGTGTTGCAGCCTTTTGCCTGTTGTGCTGATCGAATCTCTATTATCCGATAGGGCGGTTAAATGGAAGATGAACACAAGATCAACTTCTATTCAACCGCAATGTCCACATATGGATCAAAATCTAGCTGGCCCATGCTGAATCAGCCAAACTTTGATCCATATATGGCCAGTTTTACTCTCTTAAGATTGTATCATGTAAGCAACTGTACATTTACCGATACGTAGACCATTTTAACCAATGCGTTTGTCCAAACTAGGGATGAGCTTCGCGTTCGAGTCGAAACCATGTTCGACTCGAACATTGGCTGTTCGATCGTTCGCCGAATTGCGAACGATATGGGCCGTTCGTGCCAAATTCGTGTGTCATTTAATTTGAGTTAGCTAGATTAGGCAGGACAGTCAGTCAGTTAGCTGCACTTACAGTGTATTGTGTATATATATGCATCCCAGGTGTTGTATATATATATATATATATATATATATATATATATATATATATATACACTGTATTCAGTTTAGCTAGATCCATTCCTGTTATCTTCCTACTGACAGGCAGGCTTGTCTTGTTACAGTGTTTACAGCTACCTGAAGAAAATTGCTGGTGTTCTTTTGATCCTATTAGTACCACAGTCAGGCAGCTAGACTATTTACTGTTAGTGTAGTGTGTCCTCCTCACAGTGTTCAGCTAAAGCTACAAGTTAGTTTAGTGTGACCTCTACACAGTGTTCAGCTAAAGCTACAAGTTAGGGTAGTGCATCCTCTTTTGCAGTGTTCAGCTAAAGCTACAAGTTAGTGTAGTGCGTCCTCCTCACAGTGTTCGGCTAAAGCTACAAGTTAGTTTAGTGTGACCTCTGCACAGTGTTCAGCTAAAGCTACAAGTTAGGGTAGTGCGTCCTCCTCACAGTGTTCAGCTAAAGCTACAAGTTGGTGTAGTGCGTCCTCCTTACAGTGTTCAGCTAAAACTACAAGTTAGTGTAGTATGACCTCTGCACAGTGTTCAGCTAAAGCTACAAGTTAGTGTAGTGTGTCCTCCTCACAGTGTTCAGCTAAAACTACAAGTTAGTGTAGTGTGACCTCTGCACAGTGTTCAGCTAAAGCTACAAGTTAGTGTAGTGCATCCTCCTCACAGTGTTCAGCTAAAACTACAAGTTAGTGGAGTGCGACCTCTGCACAGTGTTCAGCTAAAGCTACAAGTTAGTGTAGTGCGTCCTCCTCACAGTGTTCAGCTAAAACTACAAGTTAGTGTAGTGCGACCTCTGCACAGTGTTTAGCTAAAGCTACAAGTTAGTGTAGTGTGTCCTCCTCACAGTGTTCAGCTAAAGCTACAAGTTAGTGTAGTGCGTCCTCCTCACAGTGTTTAGCTAAAACTACAAGTTAGTGTAGTGCGACCTCTGCACAGTGTTCAGCTAAAGCTACAAATTAGTGTAGTGCGTCCTCCTCACAGTGTTCAGCTAAAACTACAAGTTAGTGGAGTGCGACCTCTGCACAGTGTTCAGCTAAAGCTACAAGTTAGTGTAGTGTGTCCTCCTCACAGTGTTCAGCTAAAACTACAAGTTAGTGTAGTGCATCCTTTCAACAGTATTCAGCTAAAGCTACAGGTTAGTGCAGTGCACAGTGTTCAGCTAAAGCTACAAGTTAGTGTAGTGCGTCCTCCTCACAGTGTTCAGCTAAAACTACAAGTTATTTTTTTGCAAGCTCTGCACAGTGTTCAGCTAAAGCTACCTGTAGAAGGTTGGTGGTGTTTTCCTGATCCTATCACTACCGCAGGCAGCTATATAAGCTACAAGTTAGTTTTTTGCGAGCTCTGCACAGTGTTCACCTAAAGCTACCTGTAGAAGGTTGGTGGTGTTTTCCTGATCCTATCACTACCACAGGCAGCTAAATAAGCTACAAGTAGGGATGAGCCGAACACCCCCCTGTTCGGTTCGCCCCAAAACATGCAAACAGGAAAAAAGTTTGTTCGAACACGCGAACACCGTTAATGTCTATGGGTCAAAAGTGCTAATTTTAAAGGCTTATATGCAAGTTATTGTCATTAAAAGTGTTTGGGGACCCGGGTCCTGCCCCAGGGGACATGAATCAATGCAAAAAAAAGTTTTAAAAACGGCCGTTTTTTCAGGAGCAGTGATTTTAATAATGCTTAAAGTCAAACAATAAAAGTGTAATATCCCTTTAAATTTTGTACCTGGGGGGTGTCTATAGTATGCCTGTAAAGGGGCGCATGTTTCCCGTGTTTAGAACAGTCTGACAGCAAAATGACATTTTGAAGGAAAAAACACATTTAAAACTACCCGCGGCTATTGCATTGCCGACAATACACATAGAAGTTCATTAATAAAAACGGCATGGGAATTCCCCACAGGGCAACCCCGAACCAAAAAAAAAAAATGATGTGGGAGTCCCCCTAAATTCCATACAAGGCCCTTCGGGTCTGGTATGGATATTAAGGGGAACCCCAGCCAAAATTTTTTTTAAAAATGACGCGGGGTTCCCCCTAAATTCCATACCAGACCCTTCAGGTCTGGTATGGATTTTAAGGGGAACCCCGCGCCAAAAAAAAAAAAAAAAAAACGGCGTGGGGTCCCCCCAAAAATCCATACCAGACCCTTATCCGAGCACGCAACCTGGCAGGCCGCAGGAAAAGAGGGGGGGATGAGAGTGCGGCCCCCCCCTCCTGAACCGTACCAGGCCACATGCCCTCAACATTGGGAGGGTGCTTTGGGGTAGCCCCCCAAAACACCTTGTCCCCATGTTGATGAAGACAAGGGCCTCATCCCCACAACCCTGGCCGGTGGTTGTGGGGGTCTGCGGGCAGGGGGCTTATCGGAATCTGGAAGCCCCCTTTAACAAGGGGACCCCCAGATCCCGGCCCCCCCCTGTGTGAAATGGTAAGGGGGTACTTACCCCTACCATTTCACTAAAAAACTGTCAAAAATGTTAAAAATGACAAGAGACAGTTTTTGAAAATTCCTTTATTTAAATGCTTCTTCTTTCTTCCTTCATCTTCTTCTGGTTCTTCTGGCTCTTCTGGTTCTTCCTCCGGCGTTCTCGTCCAGCATCTCCTCCGCGGCGTCTTCTATCTTCTTCTCCTCGGGCCGCTCTGCACCCATGGCATTGGGGGGGAGGCTCCCGCTCTTCTCTTCATCTTCTTCATCTTCTTCTTCTTCATCTCTTCTTCCTTCTTCATTTCTTCTCCGGGCCGCTCCGCAGCCATGCTGGCATGGAGGGAGGCTCCCGCTGTGTGACGGCGTCTCTTCGTCTGACGGTTCTTAAATAACGGGGGGCGGGGCCACCCGGTGACCCCGCCCCCCTCTGACGCACGGGACATGACGGGACTTCCCTGTGGCATTCCCCGTGACGTCACAGGGAAGTCCCGTCAAGTCACCGTGCGTCAGAGGGGGGCGGGGTCACCGGGTGGCCCCGCCCCCCGTTATTTAAGAACCGTCAGACGAAGAGACGCCGTCACACAGCGGGAGCCTCCCTCCATGCCAGCATGGCTGCGGAGCGGCCCGGAGAAGAAATGAAGAAGGAAGAAGAGATGAAGAAGAAGAAGAAGATGAAGAAGATGAAGAGAAGAGCGGGAGCCTCCCCTCCAATGCCATAGGTGCGGAGCGGCCCGAGGAGAAGAAGATAGAAGAAACGCCGTGGAGGAGATGCTGGACGAGAACGCCGGAGGAAGAACCAGAAGAGCCAGAAGAACCAGAAGAAGATGAAGGAAGAAAGAAGAAGCATTTAAATAAAGGAATTGTCAAAAACTGTCTCTTGTCATTTTTAACATTTTTGACAGTTTTTTAGTGAAATGGTAGGGGTAAGTACCCCCTTACCATTTCACACAGGGGGGGGCCGGGATCTGGGGGTCCCCTTGTTAAAGGGGGCTTCCAGATTCCGATAAGCCCCCTGCCCGCAGACCCCCACAACCACCGGCCAGGGTTGTGGGGATGAGGCCCTTGTCTTCATCAACATGGGGACAAGGTGTTTTGGGGGGCTACCCCAAAGCACCCTCCCAATGTTGAGGGCATGTGGCCTGGTACGGTTCAGGAGGGGGGGCCGCACTCTCGTCCCCCCCTCTTTTCCTGCAGCCTGCCAGGTTGCGTGCTCGGATAATGGTCTGGTATGGATTTTTGGGGGGACACCACGCCATTTTTTTTTTTTTTTGGCGCGAGGTTCCCCTTAAAATCCATACCAGACCTGAAGGGTCTGGTATGGAATTTAGGGGGAACCCCACGTCATTTTTTTAAAAATTTTTGGCTGGGGTTCCCCTTAATATCCATACCAGACCTGAAGGGGCTTGTATGGAATTTAGGGGGACTCCCACATCATTTTTTTTTTTTTTTTTGGTTCGGGGTTGCCCTGTGGGGAATTCCCATGCCGTTTTTATCAATGAACTTCTATGTGTATTGTCGGCAATGCAATAGCCGCGGGTAGTTTTAAATGTGTTTTTTTCTTCAAAATGTCATTTTGCTGTCAGACTGTTCTAAACACAGGAAACATGCGCCCCTTTACAGGCATACTATAGACACCCCCCAGGTACGAAATTTAAAGGGATATTACACTTTTATTGTTTGACTTTAAGCATTATTAAAATCACTGCTCCTGAAAAAACGTCCGTTTTTAAAACTTTTTTTTGCATTGATCCATGTCCCCTGGGGCAGGACCCAGGTCCCCAAACACTTTTTATGACAATAACTTGCATATAAGCCTTTAAAATTTGCACTTTTGATTTCTCCCATAGACTTTTAAAGGGTGTTCCGCGGCATTCGAATTTGCCGCGAACACCTCAAATTGTTCGCTGTTCGGCGAACTTGCGAACAGCCAATGTTCGAGTAGAACATGAGTTCGACTCGAACTCGAAGCTCATCCCTAGCTACAAGTTAGTTTTTTGCGAGCTCTGCACAGTGTTCACCTAAAGCTACCTGTAGAAGGCTGGTGGTGTTTTCCTGATCCTATCACTACCGCAGGCAGCTAAATAAGCTACAAGTTAGTTTTTTGCGAGCTCTGCACAGTGTTCAGCTAAAGCTACCTGTAGAAGGTTGGTGGTGTTCTCATACTACAGGCAGGCAGTTGATTTTGCTAGCTGCAGTATCAGTACATATATATATATATATATATATATATATATATATATATCCCAGCTTAGTGCAGCTACAGGCCATTAGTATGTCTGGAAGGCCAACAAGGAGAGGCAGACAGTCACAAGCCAATAAAAGAGGGAAAGCAGGCTCTGTGTCTAGAGGCAACAGTGCTGGTCGTGGAGAAGGTGCATCCTCATCAGCACGTGGCAGTGGGACGCGCTTGGCCTTTTTTTCGTCAGCTGGCCGTGTTGAGCCGCAACATGCGGAAGACTTGGTCGAGTGGATGACCAAGCTGTCCTCATCCTCCTCATCCTCTCTCACCCATGCTCAGGGTACTTTGTCTGGCAAAGCAGCTGCCAACGTGGCCTCTTCCCTCGGCTCAATGGAATCAGTGACTCCTTCCTCGAACTGTTTGACCACAGTGTTGGGTACATGCTCCAGGAGGATGCCCAGCGTTTGGAAGGCTCTGATGATGATACTGAGCTAGATGAAGGCAGTAACATGAGCATGGACAGAGGGGGTGCCCAAGAAGGACAGCAATCTGGCAGTCATGCTCACCCTGCTGCAGCATACTGCCAGGTTTGCTCCAGTGATGAGGAGGGAGGGGATGATGAGGTCACTGACTCAACGTGGGTGCCTGATAGGAGAGAGGAGGAGCAGGAGGAGGCACATCACGAGGCAGGATGCCCTCCAGGGGCCAGCCTAAGGCAGCACACTGACTGCATCACACCCCAAAGCTCCGCATGTGCAGGGCGCTGCCATCTCTGAGCGTTATTCAAAAAGTTCTTAGGTGTGGGCCTTTTTTGAGACGAGTGCATCAGATTGCACCGCTGCTATTTGCAACATATGTCTCAAGCGTATCTCGTGTGGCCAAAACATCTCCCGCTTGGGAACCACATGCTTGACCAGACAACAAAGAACAAAGAGGACCTCTCCTTGCTCCTCATCAGCTGAGATCTCCAACCCCACTATACCTTCAGTCCTCTCTGAGGCCTGCACTGAGAGGAATGAAGGTGTAGAATTAGGTGTGTCACAGCCAAGTACTTGTGGGCAATCTGCTTTCGGTACACCGACGTCAGATTGTACCAGGCAAATTTACCTGCCCGAGCTGCTGCACCGCCGAAAGAAGTTCGCTCCCAGCCATCCACATGTTCAGCAGTTGAATGCTAGCTTGGCTAAATTGCTAGCACTTCAACTGCTGCCTTTTCAGTTGGTAGACTCTGCCCCCTTCCGTGAGTTTGTGGAATGTGCGGTTCCTCAGTGGCAGGTACCCAAACGCCACTTTTTCTCACGGAAGGTGATTCCGGCTCTCTACCGGCATGTGGAAGGCAATGTCCATGCCTCGCTGGACAGGGTGGTCAGTGGTAAGGTGCATATTACCGCTGACTCATGGTCCAGCAGGCATGGACAGGGACGTTACCTAAGTTTCACGGCGCATTGGGTGACTCTGCTGGCAGCTGGAAAGGATGCAGGACAAGGTGCAGTAGTGTTGGAGGTTGTTCCGCCACCACGCCTCCAAAATGCCACTACTAATGATTGTGACACACCTCTCTCCTCCACCCCCTCCTCTTCTTCTTCCTCCATGGCCTCTTCCTGTGCTTTGTCCTCGGAACCAGCGGTGCTCCGTAGGCGTTCAAGGGGCTACGCAAGTACGCAGGCCAAAAGATGCCATGCGGTGCTTGAGCTGGTGTGCTTGGGGGACAGGAGCCACACTGGGGCAGAGGTTCTGTCAGCTCTGCAGTGGCAGGTTCAGAGGTGGTTGATGCCATGCCAACCTAAGGCAGGAATGGTGGTTTGCGCACCAACCTCCTCTCTGCCCTCCGACAAAGACAAATGGCCCATGTGCCCTGTTTGGTATACGTCCTTAACTTGGTGGTGCAGCGGTCCTTGGGCAGGTACCCGGGCTTACAGGATGTCCTGAAGCAGGCCAGGAAAGTCTGTGTGCATTTCCGCTGGTCATATAATGCCAGTGCTCGGCTGGCGAATCTCCAAAAGGAGTTTAACCTGCCCAAGAACTGCCTAATCTGTGACATGCCCACCAGGTGGAACTCAACGTTGGCCATGCTGCAGCGGCTGCACATGCAGCAGAGGGCCATCAATGAGTACCTGTGCGACTATGGTACTAGGACAGGGTCAGGGGAGCTTGGTTTTTTTTCCCCACGCCAGTGGGCCATGATCAGGGATGCATGCACTGTCCTGTCACCATTTGAGGAGGCCACGAGGATGGTGAGCAGTGACAGTGCATGCATCAGTGACACTGTCCCCCTTGTCCACCTGTTGGAGCACACGCTGCGAGGAATAATGGACAGGGCACTTGAGGCAGAACAGAGGCAGGAAGAGGAGGACTTCCTTAGCTCTCAAGGCCCCCTTTATCCAGACAGTGTTCCTGCATGCCCGACGATCACACAGGAAGAGGAGGAGGAGGATTGTGTCAGTATGGAGGTAGATCCTGGTACTCAGCATCAGCAGCAGTCTTTAAGGGATCAGTCCCAAGAAACACATGGACTTGTACGTGGCTGGGAGGAGGTGGCTGCGGACCATGTCGTCCTTAGTGACCCAGAGGACTCCGGACTGAATGCCTCAGCAAACCTACGCTGTATGGCCTGTTTGATCCTGCAAAGCCTGCGTAAGGATCCTCGTATTCGTGGTATCAAGGAGAAGGACCAATACTGGCTGGCAACCCTCCTTGATCCACATTACAAGGGTAAGGTTGTGGACCTTATCTTGCCGTCGCAGAGGGAGCAGAGGATGAAACATCTTCGGGAGGCCTTGCAGAAAGGTCTGTGAAACGCGTTCCCAGAGACTGGGAGGTTACAAACTCCTGTTTCTGGACAATGTGTTGCTGAGGCTTCGGTCAGTCAAAGAAGGAGCGGTGGAGAAGGTGGCCGTCTGACCGATGCGTTCAGACAATTTTTTAGTCTGCAGCCCCAAGGTATGATCGGTTCCAGCAACCATCGCCAGCGTCTGTTTTACATGGTGCAGGAGTACCTAGGGGCAAGATCTGACTTGGACACCTTTCCCACCAAAAATCCTCTGGGTTACTGGGTCTTGAGGATGGATCACTGGCCAGAGCTTGCACAGTATACAATTGAGCTACTGGCCTGTCCTGCATCCAGCGTTCTTTCGGAATGCACATTCAGTGCTGCTGGAGGCTTTGTAACCAATCGACAGACTCGGTCGATCGACTGACCTTTATAAAAATGAATCAGTCTTGGATCACCACCAGCTACCAAGCACCTGATGTTGATGTAACCGAATAATTTATTTTGAAATCTCAGATCCCTTCAAAGACTGCCTATGCTGATGCTGAGTGACTATCCTGAGTAATTATCCTCTTCCTCCTCAATGATCAAGCTGATAGCTTGTAAGAACATTTTTGGTTCTGGGCATCACCACCAGTGCCTAAGGCCCAATATTTCAGCCCCTGTTTAACAGGGGCGTGTAATTACAATTTTTGATGCAATACTTTGCAGCAGGGCTCGTTCCTGCGTTCCAACTAGAGTATCTGTGAGGGGTTGCAGTGTTGTGGCAACAGCACCAGTGCCTAAGGCCCAATTTTTCAGCCCCTGTTTAACAGGGGCATGTAATTCCAATTCTTGATCTAATATTTCACAGCAGGGCCCATTTCTGCGCCCACCAAGAGCGAGTGAGGACTTACAGTGTTGTGGCACCAGCACCACCACCAAAGGCCCAATTTTTCTGCCTCTGTTCAACAGGGGCATGTAATTACAATTCTTGATCTAATATTTCACAGCACGGCCCTGTGAGGGCTTACAGTGTTGTGGCCACAACAACACCTAAGGCCCAAATTTCTACTGAGTATATAGGGCAGGTCCCTACTTTCAAGCATCCAACTTACAAACGACTACTACTTGCAAACGTAAGGAGACAACAGGAAGTGAGATGAAATCTACCCCTAGGAAGGGACATTCTCTCCTGTAAGAGTTAATATGGGAAAAACTTTTCTCCTTTCCACTGATGCTTTATAACCAATCCTTGTTTCACAAAAAACCCCAAATTTTCAAAAAACATTTGTCATTGGGACAAAAAGTGAGGTGAAATCTTCTGAAGAGGTGCACAGCCAGCAAAACAAATATCACAGGGGTGATAACCCTTCCCTATGTTTTACAAAAAGCTTAAAATAGATTTTTTGGCTGGAGCTAAACATGTTCAAAATGTACCAGTTCAAAATTACAAACAGATTCTACTTAACAACAAACCTACAGTCCCTGTCTTGTTTGCACCGCCTGTATACTGCTGTTCAGAGTACAGAGCCTGTATACTGCTGTTTCCTTTTTTAATTTGGGTGCCTGGTAATGGACCGGGGGGTACCCATGCCGTTTGTCTCACTGATTTTCATCCATATTGCCAGGACTCGACATTACATTAAAGCCGCAAGCAGTTTTAATATTCCTTTAAAAATTACATTTTGTGCAGGGACTGTTCTAAGCATGGGAAACACGCGCCACTTTACAGGCATACTATAGACACCCACCAGGTACGATATTTAAATGAATATTTCACTTTTTTTTTTTTACTTTAAGCATCATTAAAATCACTGCTCCCGAAAAAACGGCCTTTTTAAAAGTTTTTTTTGCATTGATACATGTCCCCTGGGGCAGGACCCGGGTCCCCAAACCCTTTTTAGGACAATACCATGAAAATTAGCCTTTAAAATGAGCACTTTTGATTTTGAACATTCGAGTCCCATAGACGTTAATGGGGTTCTAACGTTTGTGTGAATTTTCGGTCCGTTCGCAGGGTTCTGGTGTGAACCGAACCAGGGGGTTTTCGGCTCTTCCCTAGTCCAAACAATTAACTGTTCAGGTAAACCTGTAAGTTAGAAATTACTTGTATGGACTGTATTCAAATACATATTCACATGTCATCTACAAACATAAAAAAGGTTCATCATACTTTTAATCTCAAACTCTTTCAATTATAAATAGGTAAACAAGTAATGGCCCCAGACTATAACTTTGAATACACTTGTTAAAAGCATAGATTATTAAATGACTAAATAATAATTAATCTCCTCATTTAGAATGCAGTCTTTAAGCTAGTTTTGTACCGGTGTAGATTGCCCTTTATAAGTCGGGAACCTGGAGACTTCTTTGCCTGGAGGTATCATTGTGTTTAGAACAGTCAAAAGGACACGTTGCACTGCCTGAACGGAGGTAGGATGTAGCAGTTTTGTCAGATGTAACTGATAAAAAAATAACTAAATGCCAGTTGTTAAGAAATATATTGCTGCAGTGCAAATGTGTGTCCACCAATGTGACTTATGAATGTGGTAACAACTTGTCACATTGGAAACTTTGAAGTTGTTGACTCTGCTGCCGAGACATTACATTAATAATAGAGAGAATACTAGCTGTGGAGATTTTTCTTTTTATTGGACAAACGGAATACTTTATCACTGCTCCTGAGATTTTGTGACAGATTACCTAGCAGTGAGTTTACTTAAAGTGCTGGCACATACACGTGACATATGTATATGAAGGTATAAAATACATTTGCTGTCTGTGTGAACCCTGTCAAATTCCTTAACACAGCTTACAATATTCACATATTCCCTACATTCACAGCCACATCTTTGCTTACATTTTTACCTTTTCCCTCACAAAAAAATGCTGATTTGTTTGAAGACTTCTTTTATTTACAAATCCATGCAGGTTATTGCTTATGAATAATATATTTAAATATTTGACGGGGTTTGTCTTACTCTCTTTAGTAACCGGTCAATCGTTTTGATCTGCTGATTTTCTTTTTGCAGATTTTGTTCTATTCTCTATAAAGCGGTTCTAAAAGCAAAAAGATGGTTTTACCTCAATGCATTCTTTGCATTAAAGTAAAAAAACTACATGTGTTTGTTGTGCCCCCACCCTAAATACTTACCTGAGACCAATCTTGATCCATCTGCACCAGCTTTTCATCCCTCTCTTCTCACAGGAGACTCAGCAGCAGTGGGAGACATTGGTTTCTGCTGCAGACAGTCAAAACCTGTGAGGAGGGAGTGGGGGTGGAGCCGACCCACACTGTGCCTGTCTATAGATGCACACAACCTGGCTCTGGATCAAACCCACACGTCTGCCCTCATAGCAAGCGGCTGGCAGACACAGAAGAGGAGGAGCCCAGATAACTGTCAGGGGACCACAGAAGAAGAGGTTTAGAGCCACTCTGTGCAATACCATTGCACAGAGCAGGTAAGTATAGCATTGTTGTTACTATAATGCAAAGTTCTTCTATTAATTTGTTTCCAGTAGTGCCACTGACCAAAGCAATTTCAGGATAATTGAAATTTTTATTATTATTAATGTATTATTACATTATTACCACTGCAGCAATATGCTCACTCCTTCTTTTTGAGATTTAGATAAGTCTCTACCTTCTCACCAATATTGGGGAACTACAACATTCTAACTAATAGCATTGTCTGCAAAAGCACCCTTTATACTCTCTTTTAGACCTGTTCTCACGTAAAGATTGATGCCACCACTTTTTTGTATCTACCCTGCCCTGTTAAAAACAGAAAAGCCAAAAATATGATCATTCCACTGGAGTTTCAGCCTCTAAAAAAAAAACAAATTAAAAGTCAGCAGCTACAAACAATGTAGCTGTTTATGGACACTTACCTGTCCAGGGATACCACGATGTCAGCCCCCCGAAGCCGATTCGACCATCGGCTCAGGTGCAGCCATCGGCATTGCAACTAAGGGAAACTGGCAGTAAAGCCCTCAGGCTTCACAGCCAGGTTCCTACTGTTCATGCGCAAGTAGCCCTGCGCTTTCGGAGTGTTCCTGTTGTCCTCTGAGACACACACAGGTACAAGAAGGCAGCGGGGGAGGAGGAGGGGACGAAATGACGTACCTCACCACAGCGAGGTAGAAAAGAAATACAGCTGGAAAACAACAAAAAAGGTAAAGAAAATACAAAAAAATAAAAACCGATATCCAAAAATGAGGGGGGGAGGTGGGGTGCTCTACTGTTCAAGACCTAGTTTCATTATAGCCTTGAACTCTGCTTTAAGCTCTCTTGTTTTGCTTGCTAAGCTTCTGACATTTGTGAAAATACAGTTTAAACCACCATTACACTTTGTAACTAGATTTACAACATACTTTTTGCTGTACAATTTGAACTGTATGCCTACATTTTTATATACAATATTTTTCTCATCCAGTCTCATTTCACCACTCAGCAGACTTATTCTCCTCCATTCAACCTAGTTTAAATATTCTACCAACCCTCTCATGAATTTCCTTCCCAACAAAGTGGAACCGCCCCCCTGGGCCAATACCTTGTAGAACCACCTTTTGCTGCAATTACAGCTGCAAGTCTTTTTGGGTATGTCTGTATCAGCTTTGCACATCTAGAGAGTGCCTTTTTTTCCCATTCTTCTTTGCAAAATAGCCCATTGTGTCGATGTCCCAATATTTATGGACCTGACTGTATCTATATATTTCCCTAATCTGGAAAAGAGGGTTAATGATTTATACTTTGAATATATTAAGGTTATTAGTGGTACACCCCAAGATTCAGTGTTGGGACCCTAACTTTTTAATACATTTAAATATGATATAGGGTCTGGGATTAAAAGTACTACTTCTATGTTTGCAGATGACACCAAGCTATGCATGGGAATAACATCTTTACATGATGTCTTCAACTTACAAGCCAACTTCAATGCACTGTTTAATTGGACAACTGTCTGACAAATGAGGTTTAATGTTGATAAATGTGAAGTTATGCACTTGGGGGATAAAAACATGACATGCATGCATCATACATACTAGGGGGAGTTCATCTGGAAGAATCAATGGTGGAGAAGGATGGAGTGTTACGGTAGATCATAAAATTAAACACTTGGCGACCTGCTCACGCAGATATATTGTGGCAGGTCAGCTCTTCTGCGCAAACTGACCTACCTGTAGGAGAGGCAGAACGGGGAACTGCCTATGTAAACAAGGCATTTCCCCACTCTGCCTAGTGACATGACAGGGATCTACTGCTCCCAGTGATCAGGAGCAGTGATCTCTGTCATGTTTCAGTAAGCCAATCCCCCTACAGTTAGAACTCGCTAAGGGAACACCCTTAACCCCTGTCAGGGCTGGGCTCAGCCCTTCCTTCTCTGAGCTGGCCGCTCAGCTGTCGGCTAATTGCCATCTCCCATCTCTCTCCACAGTTACCCAGCTGTTGTTTATTCTGCTCGTCAGTCCTGCCTACTTAAAGTCGTCCAACTCACTTGATCTCTGCCTTCGCCTTTGTCAACAGAGACTTTCTCCTGAGTTCCTGTTGAAGACTTGCTCGGCTGATGTTCCTTCTGGCTCCTGATCCTGCTTGCTGTACTACTATGTTTAACTCTGACTCTAACATTTGCTTGGCTGACTACCCGATCTGGTTACTGAACTCTGGCTTGTTTTGACTACGCTTACTCTGTTTACCTTATTATTATTTTTAAACAAGTGTGATTTAACTTTACTTCTGTCTCGTTCTGATTCATGGTTCCTGATAGTAGGCGAAGGCCATGAATTCAGAAGATACAGTCAATCCACTTGTTGGTAATATTTTTTCCAGATTGGATGAGCAAGATCACCGCATGGATCAGTTTGACATAGTGTCACAAAAGCTCCTGAGTCGCATGGCTCTCCTGGAAACTCCCACTGTGGCTGCTCCGGTACAACTTGAGTTGCAGGCCGTCCCTGCTGCTGCCCCAGTCTCTGTGCAGGCACCGCCTCGAGTATTACCTCTATAAGAGGTATGTCTGGTTCTGCTCCACTTCCCCAGCAGTTTGGGGGCAATCCAGTTTAATGCAGAGGGTTTTTCAACCAGGTTGAGATTTACTTTGAGATGCTGCCCCAGGCATTTCCCACGGACAGAAGCAAAGTAGGTTTTGTGATATCTTTGCTTTCTGAGAGAGCCTTGGCCTGGGCAAACCCTCTATGGGAGACGCAAAAACCTGTTGTCTTGAGTTACCCTGACTTTGTGGCCTAGTTTAAAAAGGTATTTGACGTTCCCGCATGCTCCGCTTCTTCTGCCAAGTGCCTCATTTCCATCAAACAGAGTACGAGAATTGTTACCGACTATGCCATTGAATTCTATACCCTGGCAGCAGAGGTTGTTTGGAACAATGAGGCCCTCGTGGCTGCTTTTTCCCATGGTCTCCTCCCATGCCTCCTGGTACTGAGTCAGTCAGTGAAGATTAACCCATGCACTTGGGCTTCAGGCATCTCTCTGCGGATGAGAAAGCCTTTAGGAGGAGGGAGAGATTGTGCCTTTATTGTGGCCAGGCAGGTCACTGTTTGAAGTCTTGTCCTACCCGTCCAGGAAACGCCCGAACCTTGAGGTTCTGTCATGGACAGACCTTATGTGGCGTTGTTTCGTCCCCATTTATCCGTAAGGATAAGCCCCTGGTTTCGGTCACCCTTTCTTGGACTGAGTCGTCCATCAAGATACAAGCTCTAATCGACTCTGGGGCTGCAGGCCTGTTCATTGATGCTGCCTTTGTATCACAGCACTTGATTCTGCTGCAGCTGCGTGACACTCCATTTGCCATTGAGGCTCTTCATGGGAGACCTCTACAGCCTGCCCATGTGACTCATGAGACGGTTCCGTTGTCCATGGTCGTAGGGGCTTTTCACCATGAGATAATCCAATTCCAAGTTATTTCCTCACCTAGGTTTCCGCTGGTTATTGGTAATCCTTGGTTACAGAGGCACAACCCCTCTTTTGATTGGCTCCATGCTGAGGTTCTCTCTTGGTCACCACAATGCAGTGAGACATGCTTCCAGAAGGTAGCCAAGGTCCTGTGCACCTCTTCACTGTGCTGCAATTTTGTTGCATTATGTTGCAGATGCACTTTCCAGGGGTTTCATCCGCAAATCCTCATCTCCTGCTGGTGCTGGTTTCTTCTTTGTGAAGAAGAGGAGTGGAGAACTGAGACCCTGTATTGATTATAGGGGTCTCAATCATTTCACGATTAAGAATGCCTACCGATCCCGTTGATTACGTAGTTATTTGACCGACTCAAGGGAGCATCAGTTTTCATGAAGCTTGATTTGAGAGGGGCATACAATCTTGTGAGGATTAAGGAGGGCAACGAGTGGAAAATTGCATTTTATACAATAATTTTGATTTTCAATTGACCCTTCCTTTTTAGATTGTAAGCTCTAACAAGCAGGGCCCTCTGATTCCTCTTGTACCAAATTGTAATGTAACTGTAATGTCTGCCCTCATGTTGTAAAGTGCTACGCAAACTGTTGGCGCTATATAAAGCCTGTATAATATAACAATAATAATGTCCTCCGAGATTTGTTGCAGTTATGTGTGGTGGTTTATCTCGATGATATCCTCATATTTTATCCTTGAGGTTGATGCTCCTGAGACTGGAGTTGGTGCCCTTCTGTCTCAACGTCCTACCTCTGAGAGTGCTATGCATCCTTGTGGCTACTTTTCCAAGAAATTGTCACCTGCCGAGTGCAATTACGAGATTGGTGACAGAGAGCTGTTGGCAATCATTTTAGCCCTAAAAGAATGGAGACATCTCCTCGAAGGTACCACTGTGCCAGTTCTCATTCTTACTGACCATAAGAATCTCACATTCTTGTCTGAGGCTAAACGCCTCTCTTCCAGAAGGGCGCGATGGGCTCTTTTATAGTCAAGTTTCAATCACATTGTCTCATTCTTACCTGGTACTAATAATGTAAGGGCTGATGCCTTGTCACAACAATTTTCCTCCACTTCCAAGTTGGAGTCGGTTCCGGTTCCAATGATTCTTCCTGATCGTATTCTGGCTACGGTTCGCACAAGTCTTACTTCTCCTTTGGGTGACAAAATTCTTGCTGCTCAGGTCGATGCTCCTCCTGAGAAACCTTGTGACCGCTGCTTTGTCCCAGAGTGTCTCCGTACTGCCGTGCTCCAGACTTACCATTCTCCCAAGGAAGCTGGCCACCCTGGGAAGAATCAACTTGTTTGGGCCATTTCCCATTAATTCTGGTGGCCTAGTCTACGACACCTTCTAGTGGGCCACCTACAACCCATACCCAATGGAGAGAGGCCCTGGACCCACCTGTCTATGGATTTAATTGTGGAGTTGCCCAACTCCGAAGGCAACACAGCTATCCTTATGGTGGTTGACCGGTTCTCAAAGATGTGTCATTGTATTTCACTTAAGAAGTTGCCCACTTCTAAGGAACTGGCTTCCATTTTTGCTCTGGAGATCTTTCGCTTATAAGGGACTACCCAAGGTGATTGTCTCAGACAGGGGTAGATCAGTTTGTGTCCCGGTGCTGGGGAGCCTTTTGTGCACAGCTGTGAATTCAGATTTCTTTCTCCCCTGCGTATCACCCGCACTCTAATGGGGCCCCAGTCCTTTGAGCAATTGCTATATTTTTGACCATCACAACAACTGGTCAGACCTATTACCATGGGCAGAGTTTGCTCACAACAGTGCCTTGAATTCTGCTTCCCGATAGTCTCCGTTTATGGCGAATTATGGTTTCCAACCTTCTATGTTGCCTGTCTTGTTTGTTTCCGCAGAGTATTCCTGCACTAGAGGAGCATCTCCGTGGTCTTCGATCCACTTGGGCACAAGTCCAGGAGGCTTTGGGTCATGCTAATGATAGGTACAGACTCCATGCTGACCGCAGACGCCTGCCTGCACCTTCCTACCAGGTTGGGGACAGGGTCTGGCTGTCATCTCGCAACCTCCGACTTCGTGTTCCCTCACTGAAGTTCGCACCTTGGTTTATTGGGCCTTTCCATATCCATCACAAGATTAACCCAGAGGCTTACGCGTTGGACCTTCCTCCTAGTATGCACATCTCAAGTGTTTCATGTCTCCTTATTGAAACCGTTGGTCTGCAACCACTTTACCACCTCGGTGCCACGTCCTCACCCTATACAGGTTGAAAACTAGGGATGAGCCGAACACCCCCTGGTTCGGTTTGCACCAGAACCTGCGAATGGACTGAAAATTTGCACGAACGTTAGAACCCCATTGACGGCTATGGGACTCGAATGTTCAAAACCAAAAGTGCTAATTTTAGAGGCTAATTTGCATGGTATTGTCCTAAAAAGGATTTGGGGACCTGGGTCCTGCCCCAGGGGACATATATCAATGCAAAAAAAGTTTTAAAAACGGCAAGCATTGATTTTAATGATGCTTAAAGTAAAAAAAAAAAAAGTGAAATATTCCTTTAAATATTGTACCTGGGGGGTATCTATAGTATGCCTGTAAAGTGGTGCATGTTTTCTGTGCTTAGAACAGTCCCTGCACAAAATGACATTTTTAAAGGAATAAAAGTCATTTAAAACTGCTTGGGGCTTTAATGTAATGTCGGGTCTAGGCAATATGGATGAAAATCAGTGAGACAAACGGCATGGGTACCCCCCAGTCCATTACCAGGCCCTTTGGGTCTTGTAGAAAAAGAAATAACCCCTCAAAAATAAGGAATATACTGATGTAGGAATCGAATGTATATTCGTGTAGTCTTCCACCTAGGCCTAGACTACACGAATATACATTCGATTTCTACATCAGTATATTCCTTATTTTACTACTTCATTGTTTATTCAATGTTATTGCATTAGACTTTTTCTTATGTGTATTTTTGTCTATTTGTACCAATAAAATTGTTTTTATTACTTTGTTGCCTTTAAAGTCCCACCAATTTTTGAGGGGTTATTTCTTTTTCTCCTTATATAAGGGATGGTGGCAACCCATATGACCTAATTGGATGGTATTCCCTTCTTTAATCTTTGGGTCTTGTATGGATATTAAGGGCAACCCCGGACCCAAATTAAAAAAAGGAAAGGTGTGGGGCCACCAGGCCCTATATACTCTGAACAGCAGTATACAGGCGGTGCAAACAAGACAGGGACTGTAGGTTTGTTGTTAACTAGAATCTGTTTGTAATTTTGAACTGGTACATTTTGAACGTGTTTAGCTCCAGCCAAAAAATCTATTTTAAGCTTTTTGTAAAACATAGGGAAGGGTTATCACCCCTGTGATATTTGTTTTGCTGTCTGTGCTTCTCTTCAGATTTCACCTCACTTTTTGTCCCAATGACAAATGTTTTTTGAAAATTTGGGGTTTTTAGTGAAACAAGGATTGGTGATAAAGCATCATTGGAAAGAAGAAACGTTTTTCCCATATTAACTCTTACAGGAGAGAATTTCCCTTCCTAGGGGTAGATTTCATCTCACTCCCTGTTGTCTCCTTCCGTTTGCAAGTAGGAGTCGTTTGTAAGTTGGATGTTTGAAAGTAGGGGCCTGCCCTATATACTCTGCAGAAATTGGGGCCTTAGGTGTTGGTGTTGCCACAACACTGTAAGCCCTCACAGTTACTCTTGGTGGGCGCTGGAACAGGCCCTGCTGTGAAATATTATATCAAGAATTGTAATTACATGCCCCTGTTGAACAGGGGGAGAAAAATTGGGCCTGTGGTGGTGGTGCTGGTGCCACAACACTGTAAGTCCTCACAGTTACTCTTGCTGGGTGCAGAAATGGGCCCTGCTGTGAAATATTAGATCAAGAATTCTAATTGCATGTCCCTGTTGAACAGGGGCAGAAAAATTGGGCCTTAGGCACTGGTGCTGGTGCCACAACACTGCAACCCCTCACAGATACTCTAGTTGAAGCACAGGAACTAGCCCTGCAGCAAAGAATTGCATCAAAAATTTTAATTAAACGCCCCTGTTAAACAGGGGCTGAAAAATTGGGCCTTAGGCACTGGTGGCGGCGCCCAGAACCAAAAATGTTCTTACAAGCTATCAGCATGATCATTAAGGAGGAAGAGGATAATTACTCAGCATAACAGGATAGTCACTCAGCATCAGCATAGGCAGTCTTTGAAGGGATCTGACATTTAAAAAAAAATTATTCGGTTACATCAGCATCAGGTGCTTGGTAGCTGGTGGTGATCCAAGACTGATTCATTTTTATAAAGGTCAGTCGATCGACCGAGTCGGTGGACAGACGCACCCTGTGATCGGTTACAAAGCCTCCAGCAGCACTGCATGTGCATTCCGAAAGAACGCTGGATGCAGGACAGGCCAGTAGCTCAATTGCATTCTGTGCAAGCTCTGGCTAGTGATCCATGCTCAAGACCCAGTAACCCAGAGGATTTTCGGTAGGAAAGGTGTCCAAGTCAGATCTTACCCCTAGGTATTCTTGCATCATGCAAAACAGACGCTGGCGATGGTTGCTGGAACCGATCATACCTTGGGGCTGCGGACTAAAAAATTGTCTAAATGCATCGGTCAGACGGCCACCTTCTCCACCGCTCCATTTTTGACTGACCGAAGCCTCAGCAACATGTTGTCCAGGAACAGGAGTTTGTAACCTCCCAGTCTCTGGGAACGCGTTGCACAGACCTTTCTGCAAGGCCTTCCGAAGATGTTTCATCCTCTGCTCCCTCTAAGATAACAAGATAAGGTCCGCAACCTTACCCTTGTAACGTGGATCAAGGAGGGTTGCCAGCCAGTATTGATCCCTCTCCTTGATACCACGAATACGAGGATCCTTTCGCAGGCTTTGCAGGATCAGGGAGGCCATGCAGCGTAGGTTTGCTGAGGCATTCGGTCCGGAGTCCTCTGGGTCACTAAGGATGACATGATCCACAGCCACCTCCTCCCAGCCACGTACAAGTCCATGGGTTTCTTGGGACTGTAAATGATTCCTTAAAGACTGCTGATGCTGAGTGCCAGGGTCGACCTCCATGCTGACACAATCCTCCTCCTCGTCCTCTTCCTGTGTGATCGGCGGGCACGCAGGAACACTGTCTGGATAAAGGGGGCCTTGAGAGCTAAGAAAGTCCTCCTCTTCCTGCCTCTGTTCTGCCTCAAGTGCCCTGTCCATTATTCCATGCAGCATGTGCTCCAACAGGTGGACAAGGGGGACAGTGTCACTGATGCATGCACTGTCACTACTCACCATCCTTGTGTCCTCCTCAAATGGTGACAGGACAGTGCATGCATCCCTGATCATGGCCCACTGACGTGGGGAAAAACAACCACGCTCCCCTGACCCTGGCCTGGTGCCATAGTCGCACAGGTACTCATTGATGGCCCTCTGCTGCATGTGCAGCCACTGCAGCATGGCCAACGTTGAGTTCCACCTGGTGGGCATGTCACAGATTAGGCAGTTCTTGGGCAGGTTGAATGCCCCTTCAGAGCTGACAGAACCTCTGCCCCAGTGTGACTCCTGTCCCCCAAGCAAACCAGCTCAAGCACCGCATGGCATCTTTTGGCCTGCGTACTTGCATAGCCCGTTGAACGCCTATGGAGCACCGCTGGTTCCAAGGACAAAGCACAGGAAGAGGCCATGGAGGAAGAAGAGGAGGGGGTGGAGGAGAGAGGTGTGGCAGAATCACCACTAGTAGAATTTTGGAGGCGTGGTGGTGGAACAACCTCCAACACTACTGCACCTTGTCCTGCATCCTTCCCAGCTGCCAGCAGAGTCACCCAATGCGCCGTGAAACTTAGGTAATGTCCCTGTCCATGCCTGCTGGACCATGAGTCAGCAGTAATATGCACCTTACCGCTGACCGCCCTGTCCAGCGAGGCCAAGACATTGCCTTCCCCATGCCGATAGAGAGCCGGAATTGCCTTCCGTGAGAAAAAGTGGCATTTGGGAACCTGCCACTGAGGAATCGCACATTCCACAAATTCACAGAAGGGGCAGAGTCTACCAACTGAAAAGGTAGCAGTTGAAGTGCTAGCAATTTTGCCAAGCTAGCATTCAACCGCTGGGCATGTGGATGGCTGGGAGCAAACTTCTTTCGGTGGTGCAGCAGCTGGGGCTGGGAAATTTGCCTGGTACAAACTGACGTTGGTGTACCGATAGCAGATTGTCCGCAAGTACTTGGCTGTGACACACCTAATTCTACACCTTCATTCCTCTCAGTGGAGGTCTCAGAGAGAACTGAAGGTATAGTGGGGTTGGAGATCCCAGCTGATGAAGAGCAAGGAGAGGTCCTCTTTGTTCTTTGGTGTGGATCTTTTAGGTACACTTGCCAACGAACTGCATGGCAGGTCAACATATGTCTGGTCAAGCATGTGGTGCTCAAGCGGGCAATGTTTTGGCCACGGGAGATATACTTGAGACATATGTTGCAAATAGCAGCGGTGCGATCCGATGCACTTGTCTCAAAAAAGGCCCACACCAAAGAACTTTTGGAATAACGCGCAGAGACAGCAGTGCCCTGCACATGCGGAGCTCTGAGGTGTGATGCAGTCAGGTTGCTGCCCTTAGGCTGTCCCCTGGAGGGCATTTTGCCTCGTTGGTGATGTGCCTCCTCCTCCTCCTCCTCTCTCCTATCAGGCACCCATGTGGAGTCAGTGACCTCATCATCCCCTCCCTCCTCATCACTGGAGCAAACCTGGCAGTATGCTGCAGCAGGGGGAACATGACTGCCAGATTGCTGTCCTTCTTGGGCACCCCCTCTGTCCGTGTCCAAGTTACTACCTTCATCTAGCTCAGTATCATCATCAGAGCCTTCTAAACGCTGGATATCCTCCTGGAGCATGTACCCAACACTGTGGTCAAACAGTTCGAGGGACTCCTCAGGAGGACATGGTGGGGCTAGGGAAGGAGTCACTGATGCCATTGAGCCGAGGGAAGAGGCCGCGTTGGCAGCTGCTTTGTCAGACAAAGTACCCTGAGCCTAGGTGAGAGAGGATGAGGAGGATGAGGACAGCTTGATCATCCACTCGACCAAGTCTTCCGCATGTTGTGGCTCCACATGGCCAGCTGCCTAAAAAAAAGGCCAAGCGTGTCCCAAAGCCACGTGCTGATGAGGGTGCACCGTCTCCACGACCAGCACTGTTGCCTCTAGACACAGAGCCTGCTTGCCCTCTTTTATTGGCTTGTGACTATCTGCCTCCCCTTGTTGGCCTTCCAGACATACTACTGGCCTGGAGTGAGCTGCACAAAACTGGGATATATATATATTTATATATATACCAATTATACTGCAGCTAGCAGAATCAACTGCCTGCCTGTAGTATTATTATTATGATAAAACCTGCACTTGTCTTCAGGTAGCTATACTGTAGGTGCAACTGTGCAGGGTACACAGTAGAGTAACTGGAAATATGTCAAGAGCCTACACAAGCACCTGGCTGCAGGTAGCTATACTGTAGGTGAGACTGTGCGGGGTACACAGTACAGTAACTGAAAATACCTCAATGAGCCTACACAAGCACCTGGCTGCAGGTAGCTTTACTGTAGGTGAGACTGTGCAGGGTACACAGTACAGTAGCTGGAAATACTTCAATGTGCCTACACAAGCACCTGGCTGCAGGTTGCTATACTGTAGGTGAGTCTGTGCAGGGTACACAGTATAGTAGCTGGAAATACTTCAATGAGCCTACACAAGCACCTGGCTGGAGGTTGCTATACTGTAGGTGAGACTGTGCGGGGAACACAGTACAGTAGCTGGAAATACTTCAATGAGCCTACACAAGCACCTGGCTGCAGGTTGCTATACTGTAGGTGAGACTGTACAGGGTACACAGTGCAGTAGCTGGAAATACTTCAATGAGCCTAAACAAGCACCTGTCTGCAGGTTGCTATACTGTAGGTGAGACTGTGCAGGGTACACAGTACAGTAGCTGGAAAAACTTCAATGAGCCTACACAAGCACCTGGCTGCAGGTTGCTATACTGTAGGTGAGACTGTGCAGGGTACACAGTACAGTAGCTGGAAATACTTCAATGTGCCTACACAAGCACCTGGCTGCAGGTTGCTATACTGTAGGTGAGTCTGTGCAGGGTACACAGTACAGTAGCTGGAAATACTTCAATGAGCCTACACAAGCACCTGGCTGGAGGTTGCTATACTGTAGGTGAGACTGTGCGGGGTACACAGTACAGTAGCTGGAAATACTTCAATGAGCCTACACAAGCACCTGGCTGCAGGTTGCTATACTGTAGGTGAGACTGTACAGGGTACACAGTGCAGTAGCTGGAAATACTTCAATGAGCCTAAACAAGCACCTGGCTGCAGGTTGCTATACTGTAGGTGAGACTGTGCAGGGTACACAATACAGTAGATGGAAATACTTCAATGAGCCTACACAAGCACCTGTCTGCAGGTTGCTATACTGTAGGTGAGACTGTGCAGGGTACACAGTACAGTAGCTGGAAAAACTTCAATGAGCCTACACAAGCACCTGGCTGCAGGTTGCTATACTGTAGGTGAGACTGTGCAGGGTACACAGTACAGTAGCTGGAAATACTTCAGTGAGCCTAAAGAAGCACCTGGCTGCAGGTTGCTATACTGTAGGTGAGACTGTGCAGGGTACAAAGTACAGTAGCTGGAAATACTTCAATGAGCCTACACAAGCACCTGGCTGCAGGTTGCTATACTGTAGGTGAGATTGTGCAGGTTACACAGTACAGTAGCTGGAAATACTTCAATGAGCCTACACAAGCACCTGGCTGCAGGTAGCTAAACTGTAAGTGAGACTGTGCAGGGTACACAGTACAGTAGCTGGAAATACTGTAAAAACACCTGTCTGCCTGTCAGTATATTAGGGAGAGAAGAACAGGATCTAGCTAAACTGAATACAGTGCATAGGGATGAGCTTCGTGTTTGACTCGAACATCGTCTGTTCGCCTGTTCGCTGAATTGCGAACAATATGGGCCCTTCACGGCCCATAATTTCCTGCGGCATCGCAGTGCATTGCTGGCTGATGATTGGCCAAGCATGCACTGTAGAGAGAGCTGTAATTATGGCTCAGGGGGTTTAGTACACGCTCCACACTATTTAAGGCCACCTGCACGGCGGCCCTGTGTAGTGTGTTCTGGCGTTGAGAGACAGAGACAGAGAGACAGTGTCATTTGATTTAAGTTAGATAGATTAGGCAGGACAGTCAGTCAGTTAGCTGCACTTACAGTGTATTGTGTACATACAGGGCCGCCATCAGGGGGGTACAGGCATTACACCTGTAAGGGGCCCGGCCATCATCCCCCTGATAATCAGCGAGTTGCTGGTTGCTGATGAGAGCAGGAGAGTGACACTATCCTTTTTGGCCCCCCGCTCAGCAGCTGCTGGACAGATGAGGAGATCGCCTGAAGGGCTGACACTTTTTCGCCAGCACCCCCCACTTGTCAGTTGGCTGAAGGGATGACACTTTCACCACGGCCAGTGCTCTCTGCTCATTCATTCCCTTCGGAGACAGAGCCTGATGACTGCTGCAGGATTTGCTCAGACTCTGATTGTGCAGGACAGGGACAGGGGGAGTGGCCAGCAGGTTGACAGTGCACATGGACATAGACACCAATAACAGATTGGAGAGTGCAGCATGGAGGGTAAGTCAGAAATATTTCATGTGTGCTGCTGACTGTGCCCCCTGTGCTGCCTGTACATTTTAGTGGGACTTTAATTTATCTGCTTCTTCTTGGATGGGACACCCTTAGGCTGACTAGCTGCCTATAATTGATTTGCATTGTAAAAATGGATGATTGGAGAGCCCACACCCGCCTCTTCACTATGTAACTCTCATCCCCATCCACAGTCATCCTCATCCATTTTCACAATGCAACTCAATCATCTTCATCTGCACCTAGCATCTACTCCATCCCTCCAGTCTCCACAATGCATCCCCACCCACGCTGAGCACCATCCATCCCTCCAGTCTCCACAACGCATCCCCACCCACGTTGAGCACCATCCATCCCTCCAGTCTCCACAACGCACGCATCCCCACCCAGACTGAGCACCATCCATCCCTCCAGTCTCCACAATGCACGCATCCCCACCCAGACTGAGCACCATCCATCCCTCCAGTCTCCACAACGTACGCATCCCAACCCACGCCGAGCACCCATCCATCCCTCCATTCTCCACAACGCATGGATCCCCACCCAGACCGAGCACCATCCATCCCTCCAGTCTCCACAACGCACGCATCCCCACCCACGCCGAGCACCATCCATCTCTCCAGTCTTCAAAACGCACGCATCCCCACCCACGCTGAGCACCATCCATCCCTCTAGTCTCCACAATGCACGCATCCCCACCCACGCTGAGCACCATCCATCCCTTTAGTATCCACAATGCAGGCATCCCCACCCACACTGAGCATCATCCATCCCTCCAGTCTCCACAATGCACGCATCCCCACCCAGACCGAGCACCATCTATCCCTCCAGCCTCCACAACGCATGCATCCCCACCCAGACAGAGCACCATCCATGCCTCCAGTCTCCACAACGCACGCATCCCCACCCAGACCGAGCACCATCCATCCCTCCAGTCTCCACAACGCACGCATCCCCACCCAGACCGAGCACCATCCATCCCTCCAGTCTCCACAATGCACGCATCCCCACCCAGACCGAGCACCATCTATCCCTCCAGTCTCCACAACGCACGCATCCCCACCCAGACCAAGCACCATCCATCCCTCCAGTCTCCACAACGCACGCATCCCCACCCACGCTGAGCACCATCCATCTCTCCAGTCTCCAAAACGCACGCATCCCCACCCACGCTGAGCACCATCCATCCCTCTAGTCTCCACAATGCATGCATCCCCACCCACGCTGAGCACCATCCATCCCTCTAGTCTCCACAATGCACGCATCCCCACCCACGCTGAGCACCATCCATCCCTCCAGTCTCCACAATGCACGCATCCCCACCCAGACGAGCACCATCCATCCCTCCAGCCTCCACAACGCACGCATCCCCACCCAGACCGAGCACCATCCATGCCTCCAGTCTCCACAACGCACGCATCCCCACCCAGACCGAGCACCATCCATCCCTCCAGTCTCCACAACGCACGCATCCCTACCCAGACCGAGCACCATCCATCCCTCCAGTCTCCACAATGCACGCATCCCCACCCAGATCGAGCACCATCCATCCCTCCTGTCTCCACAACGCACGCATCCCCACCCTTGCCGAGCACCATCCATCCCTCCAGTCTCCACAATGCACGCATCCCCACCCAGACCGAGCACCATCCATCCCTCCTGTCTCCACAACGCACGCATCCCCACCCAGACTGAGCACCATCCATCCCTCCAGTCTCCACAACGCACGCATCCCCACCCAGACCGAGCACCATCCATCTTTCCAGTCTCCACAACGCACGCATCCCCACCCTTGCCGAGCACCATCCATCCCTCCAGTCTCCACAATGCACGCATCCCCACCCAGACCGAGCACCATCCATCCCTCCAGTCTCCACAACGCACGCATCCCCACCCAGACCGAGCACCATCCATCCCTCCAGTCTCCACAACGCACGCATCCCCACCCACGCCGAGCACCATCTATCTCTCCAGTCTCCAAAACGCACGCATCCCCACCCAGACTGAGCACCATCCATCCCTCCAGTCTCCACAATGCACGCATCCCCACCCACGCTGAGCACCATCCATCCCTCTAGTCTCCACAATGCACGCATCCCCACCCACGCTGAGCACCATCCATCCCTCCAGTCTCCAAAACGCACGCATCCCCACCCAGATGAGCACCATCCACCCCTCCAGCCTCCACAACGCACACATCCCCACCCAGACCGAGCACCATCCATGCCTCCAGTCTCCACAACGCACTCATCCCCACCCAGACCGAGCACCATCCATCCCTCCAGTCTCCACAACGCACGCATCCCTACCCAGACCGAGCACCATCCATCCCTCCAGTCTCCACAATGCACGCATCCCCACCCAGATTGAGCACCATCCATCCCTCCAGTCTCCACAATGCACGCATCCCCACCCTTGCCGAGCACCATCCATCCCTCCAGTCTCCACAACGCACACATCCCCACCCAGACCGAGCACCATCCATCCCTCCTGTCTCCACAACGCACGCATCCCCACCCAGACTGAGCACCATCCATCCCTCCAGTCTCCACAACGCACGCATCCCAACCCTTGCCGAGCACCATCCATTCCTCCAGTCTCCACAATGCATGCATCCCCACCCACGCTGAGCACCATCCATCCCTCTGTCTTCACAACACACGCATCCCCACCCAGACCGAGCACCATCCATCCCTCCAGTCTCCACAATGTACGCATCCCCACCTTTGTCAAGAACTATCCATCCCTTCAGTCTCCACAATGCAAGCATCCCCACCCACGCTGAGCACCATCCATCCCTCCAATCTCCACAACGCATGCATCCCCACCCAGACCGAGCACCATCCATCCCTCCAGCCTCCACAACGCACGCATCCCCACCCACGGCAGGCACCATCCATCCCTCGTCTCTACAACACACGGAATGTTGGGGGTCAGGCCCGGGGGGGCCCAGGCCTAAACCTTTGTAAAGGGCCCCAAAATTTCTGATGGCTGCCCTGTGTATGTATGTATGCATCCCAGGTGTTGTGTGTGTATATATATATATACACTGTATTCAGTTTAACTAGACCCGTTCTTGTTATTATCTTCCTACTGACAGGCAGGCTTGTGTTGTTACAGTATTTAAAGCTACCTGAAGAAAATTGCTGGTGTTCTTCTGATCCTATTAATACCACAGTCAGGCAGCTAGACTATTTACAGTTAGTGTAGTGCGTCCTCTTCACAGTGTTCAGCTAAAGCTACAAGTTAGTTTAGTGTGACCTCTGCACAGTGTTCAGCTAAAGCTACAAGTTAGTGTAGAGCGACCTCTGCACAGTGTTCAGCTAAAGCTACAAGTTAGTGCAGTGCGTCCTTTGAACAGTGTTCAGCTAAAGCTACAAGTTAGTGTAGTGCACAGTGGTCAGTTAAAGCTACAAGTTAGTGTATTGCGTCCTCTGAACAGTGTTCAGCTAAAGCTACAAGTTAGTGTAGTGCACAGTGTTCAGCTAAAGCTACAAGTTAGTGTAGTGCACAGTGTTCAGCTAAAGCTACAAGTTAGTGTAGTGCGTCCTCTGAACAGTGTTCAGCTAAAGCTACAAGTTAGTGTAGTGCATCCTTTGAACAGTATTCAGCTAAAGCTATAGGTTAGTGCAGTGCACAGTGTTCAGCTAAAGCTACAAGTTAGTGTAGTGCGTCCTCCTCACAGTGTTCAGCTAAAGCTACAAGTAAGTGTAGTGCGACCTCTGCACAGTGTTAGGATAAAGCTACCTGTAGAAGGTTGGTGGTGTTTTCCTGATTCTATCACTACTGCAGGCAGCTACATTATTTTAACGTTAGTGTAGTGCGACCTCTGCACAGTGTTCAGCTAAAGCTACAAGTTAGTTTAGTGCACAGTGTTCAGCTAAAGCTACAAGTTAGTGTAGTGTGTACTCCTCACAGTGTTCAGCTAAAGCTACAAGTTAGTGTAGTGCGTCCTCTGAATAGTGTTCAGCTAAAGCTACAAGTTAGTGTAGTGCAACCTCAGCACAGTGTTAAGCTAAAGCTACCTGTAGAAGGTTGGTGGTGTTTTCCTGATTCTATCGCTACCGCAGGCAGCTACATTATTTTAACTTTAGTGTAGTGCGACCTCTGAACAGTGTTCAGCTAAAGCTACAAGTTAGTGTAGTGCACAGTGTTCAGCTAAAGCTACAAGTTAGTGTAGTGCGTCCTCTGAACAGTGTTCAGCTAAAGCTACAAGTTAGTGTAGTGCGTCCTCCTCACAGTGTTCAGCTAAAGCTACAAGTTAGTGTAGTGCGACCTCTGCACAGTGTTCAGCTAAAGCTACAAATTAGTGTAGTCCGTCCTCATCACAGTGTTCAGCAAAAGCTACAAGTTAGTGTAGTGTGACCTCTGCACAGTGTTCAGCTAAAGTTACAAGTTAGTGTAGTGCGTCCTCTGAATAGTGTTCAGCTAAAGCTACAAGTTAGTGTAGTGTGACCTCTGCACAGTGTTCAGCTAAAGCTACCTGTAGAAGGTTGGTGGTGTTTTCCTGATCCTATCACTACCGCGGGCAGCTATTTTAATGTTAGTGTAGTGCGACCTCTGCACAGTGTTAAGCTAAAGCTACCTGTAGAAGGTTGGTGGTGTTTTCCTGATTCTATCGCTACCGCAGTCAGCTACATTATTTTAACGTTAGTGTAGTGCGACCTCTGCACAGTGTTCAGCTAAAGCTACAAGTTAGTGTAGCGCACAGTGTTCAGCTAAAGCTACAAGTTAGTGTAGTGCGTCCTCCTCACAGTGTTCAGCTAAAGCTACAAGTTAGTGTAGTGCGTCCTCCTCACAGTGTTCAGCTAAAGCTATAAGTTAGTGTAGTGCATGCCCCTCACAATGTTCAGCTAAAGCTACAAGTTAGTGTAGTGCGACCTCTGCACAGTGTTCAGCTAAAGCTACAAATGAGTGTAGTGCGTCCTCCTCACAGTGTTCAGCGAAAGCTACAAGTTAGTGTAGTGCGACCTCTGCACAGTGTTCAGCTAAAGCTACAAGTTAGTGTAGTGCGTCCTCCTCACAGTGTTCAGCTAAAACTACAAGTCAGTGTAGTGCGACCTCTGCACAGTGTTCAGCTAAAGCTACAAGTTAGTGCAGTGCATCCTCTGAACAGTGTTAAGCTAAAGCTACAAGTTAGTGTAGTGCACAGTGGTCAGTTAAAGCTACAAGTTAGTGTAGTGCATCCTCTTCACAGCGTTCAGCTAAAGCTACAAGTTAGTGTAGTGTGACCTCTGAACAGTGTTCAGCTAAAGCTACAAGTTAGTGTAGAGCGACCTCTGAACAGTGTTCAGCTAAAGCTACAAGTTAGTGTAGTGCACAGTGTTCAGCTAAAGCTACAAGTTAGTGTAGTGTGACCTCTGCACAGTGTTCAGCTAAAGCTACAAGTTAGTGTAGTGCGTCCTCTTCACAGTGTTCAGCTAAAGCTACAAGTTAGTGTAGTGCACAGTGGTCAGTTAAAGCTACAAGTTAGTGTAGTGCGTCCTCCTCACAGTGTTCAGCTAAAGCTACAAGTAAGTGTAGTGCGTCCTCTGCACAGTGTTAAGATAAAGCTACCTGTAGAAGGTTGGTGGTGTTTTCCTGATTCTATCACTACTGCAGGCAGCTACATTATTTTAACGTTAGTGTAGTGCGACCTCTGCACAGTGTTCAGCTAAAGCTACAAGTTAGTTTAGTGCACAGTGTTCAGCTAAAGCTACAAGTTAGTGTAGTGTGTACTCCTCACAGTGTTCAGCTAAAGCTACAAGTTAGTGTAGTGCGTCCTCTGAATAGTGTTCAGCTAAAGCTACAAGTTAGTGTAGTGCAACCTCAGCACAGTGTTAAGCTAAAGCTACCTGTAGAAGGTTGGTGGTGTTTTCCTGATTCTATCGCTACCGCAGGCAGCTACATTATTTTAACTTTAGTGTAGTGCGACCTCTGAACAGTGTTCAGCTAAAGCTACAAGTTAGTGTAGTGCACAGTGTTCAGCTAAAGCTACAAGTTAGTGTAGTGCGTCCTCCTCACAGTGTTCAGCTAAAGCTACAAGTTAGTGTAGTGCGACCTCTGCACAGTGTTCAGCTAAAGCTACAAATTAGTGTAGTCCGTCCTCATCACAGTGTTCAGCAAAAGCTACAAGTTAGTGTAGTGTGACCTCTGCACAGTGTTCAGCTAAAGTTACAAGTTAGTGTAGTGCGTCCTCTGAATAGTGTTCAGCTAAAGCTACAAGTTAGTGTAGTGTGACCTCTGCACAGTGTTCAGCTAAAGCTACCTGTAGAAGGTTGGTGGTGTTTTCCTGATCCTATCACTACCGCGGGCAGCTATTTTAATGTTAGTGTAGTGCGACCTCTGCACAGTGTTAAGCTAAAGCTACCTGTAGAAGGTTGGTGGTGTTTTCCTGATTCTATCGCTACCGCAGTCAGCTACATTATTTTAACGTTAGTGTAGTGCGACCTCTGCACAGTGTTCAGCTAAAGCTACAAGTTAGTGTAGCGCACAGTGTTCAGCTAAAGCTACAAGTTAGTGTAGTGCGTCCTCCTCACAGTGTTCAGCTAAAGCTACAAGTTAGTGTAGTGCGTCCTCTTTACAGTGTTCAGCTAAAGCTATAAGTTAGTGTAGTGCATGCCCCTCACAATGTTCAGCTAAAGCTACAAGTTAGTGTAGTGCGACCTCTGCACAGTGTTCAGCTAAAGCTACAAATGAGTGTAGTGCGTCCTCCTCACAGTGTTCAGCGAAAGCTACAAGTTAGTGTAGTGCGACCTCTGCACAGTGTTCAGCTAAAGCTACAAGTTAGTGTAGTGCGTCCTCCTCACAGTGTTCAGCTAAAACTACAAGTCAGTGTAGTGCGACCTCTGCACAGTGTTCAGCTAAAGCTACAAGTTAGTGCAGTGCATCCTCTGAACAGTGTTAAGCTAAAGCTACAAGTTAGTGTAGTGCACAGTGGTCAGTTAAAGCTACAAGTTAGTGTAGTGCATTATCTTCACAGCGTTCAGCTAAAGCTACAAGTTAGTGTAGTGTGACCTCTGAACAGTGTTCAGCTAAAGCTACAAGTTAGTGTAGTGCACAGTGTTCAGCTGAAGCTACAAGTTAGTGTATTGCGTCCTCAGAACAGTGTTCAGCTAAAGCTACAAGTTAGTGTAGTGCACAGTGTTCAGCTAAAGCTACAAGTTAGTGTAGTGCGTCCTCCTCACAGTGTTCAGCTAAAGCTACAAGTTAGTGTAGAGCGACCTCTGAACAGTGTTCAGCTAAAGCTACAAGTTAGTGTAGTGCGTCCTCATCACAGTGTTCAGCTAAAGCTACAAGTTAGTGTAGAGCGACCTCTGAACAGTGTTCAGCTAAAGCTACAAGTTAGTGTAGTGCACAGTGTTCAGCTAAAGCTACAAGTTAGTGTAGTGTGACCTCTGCACAGTGTTCAGCTAAAGCTACAAGTTAGTGTAGTGCGTCCTCTTCACAGTGTTCAGCTAAAGCTACAAGTTAGTGTAGTGCACAGTGGTCAGTTAAAGCTACAAGTTAGTGTAGTGCGTCCTCTTCACAGTGTTCAGCTAAAGCTACAAGTTAGTGTAGTGCGACCTCTGAACAGTGTTCAGCTAAAGCAACAAGTTAGTGTAGTGCACCGTGTTCAGCTAAAGCTACAAGTTAGTGTATTGCATCCTCTGAACAGTGTTCAGGTAAAGCTACAAGTTAGTGTAGTGTATCCTCTGAACAGTGTTCAGCTAAAGCTACAAGTTAGTGTAGTGCATCCTCTGAACAGTGTTCAGCTAAAGCTACAAGTTAGTGTAGTGCACAGTGTTCAGCTAAAGCTACAAGTTAGTGTAGTGCACAGTGTTCAGCTAAAGCTACAAGTTAGTGTAGTGCGTCCTCTGAACAGTGTTCAGCTAAAGCTACAAGTTAGTTTAGTGCATCCTTTGAACAGTATTCAGCTAAAGCTATAGGTTAGTGCAGTGCACAGTGTTCAGCTAAAGCTACAAGTTAGTGTAGTGCGTCCTCCTCATAGTGTTCAGCTAAAGCTACAAGTTAGTGTAGTGCGACCTCTGCACAGTGTTAAGATAAAGCTACCTGTAGAAGGTTGGTGGTGTTTTCCTGATTCTATCACTACTGCAGGCAGCTACATTATTTTAACGTTAGTGTAGTGCGACCTCTGCACAGTGTTCAGCTAAAGCTACAAGTTAGTTTAGTGCACAGTGTTCAGCTAAAGCTACAAGTTAGTGTAGTGTGTACTCCTCACAGTGTTCAGCTAAAGCTACAAGTTAGTGTAGTGCGTCCTCTGAATAGTGTTCAGCTAAAGCTACAAGTTAGTGTAGTGCAACCTCAGCACAGTGTTAAGCTAAAGCTACCTGTAGAAGGTTGGTGGTGTTTTCCTGATTCTATCGCTACCGCAGGCAGCTACATTATTTTAACTTTAGTGTAGTGCGACCTCTGAACAGTGTTCAGCTAAAGCTACAAGTTAGTGTAGTGCACAATGTTCAGCTAAAGCTACAAGTTAGTGTAGTGCGTCCTCTGAACAGTGTTCAGCTAAAGCTACAAGTTAGTGTAGTGCGTCCTCCTCACAGTGTTCAGATAAAGCTACAAGTTAGTGTAGTGCGACCTCTGCACAGTGTTCAGCTAAAGCTACAAATTAGTGTAGTCCGTCCTCCTCACAGTGTTCAGCAAAAGCTACAAGTTAGTGTAGTGCGTCCTCTGAATAGTTTTCAGCTAAAGCTACAAGTTAGTGTAGTGCGACCTCTGCACAGTGTTCAGCTAAAGCTACCTGTAGAAGGTTGAATGTGTTTTCCTGATCCTATCACTACCGCGGGCAGCTATTTTAACGTTAGTGTAGTGCGACCTCTGCACAGTGTTAAGCTAAAGCTACCTGTAGAAGGTTGGTGGTGTTTTCCTGATTCTATCGCTACCGCAGGCAGCTACATTTTTTTAACTAGGAATGAGCTTCGAGTTCGAGTCGAACTCATGTTCTACTCGAACATTGGCTGTTCGCAAGTTCGCCGAACAGCGAACAATTTGGGGTGTTCGCGGCAAATTCGAATGCCGCGGAACACCCTTTAAAAGTCTATGGGAGAAATCAAAAGTGCTAATTTTAAATGCAAGTTATTGTCATAAAAAGTGTTTGGGGACCCGGGTCCTGCCCCAGGGGACATGGATCAATGCAAAAAAAAGTTTTAAAAACGGACGTTTTTTCAGGAGCAGTGATTTTATTAATGCTTAAAGTCAAACAATAAAAGTGTAATATCCCTTTAAATTTCGTACCTGGGGGGTGTCTATAGTATGCCTGTAAAGGGGCGCATGTTTCCTGTGTTTAGAACAGTCTGACAGCAAAATGACATTTGGAAGGAAAAAACTCATTTAAAACTACCCGCGGCTATTGCATTGCCGACAATACACATAGAAGTTCATTGATAAAAACGGCATGGGAATTCCCCACAGGGCAACCCCGAACCAAAATAAAAAAAAAAAATGATGTGGGGGTCCCCCTAAATTCCATACAAGGCCCTTCAGGTCTGGTATGGATATTAAGGGGAACCCCAGCCAAAATTTTTAAAAAAAATTGACGTGGGGTTCCCCCTAAATTCCATACCAGACCCTTCAGGTCTGGTATGGATTTTAAGGGGAACCCCGCGCCAAAAAAAAAAAAAAAAACGGCGTGGGGTCCCCCTAAAAATCCATACCAGACCCTTATCCGAGCACGCAACCTGGCAGGCCGCAGGAAAAGAGGGGGGGACGAGAGTGCGCCCCCCCCCCTCCTGAACCGTACCAGGCCACATGCCCTCAACATTGGGAGGGTGCTTTGGGGTAGCCCCCCAAAACACCTTGTCCCCATGTTGATGAAGACAAAGGGCCTCATCCCCACAACCCTGGCCGGTGGTTGTGGGGGTCTGCGGGCGGGGGGCTTATCGGAATCTGGAAGCCCCCTTTAACAAGGGGACCCCCAGATCCCGGCCCCCCCATGTGTGAAATGGTAAGGGGGTACTTACCCCTACCATTTCACTAAAAAACTGTCAAAAATGTTAAAAATGACAAGAGACAGTTTTTGACAATTCCTTTATTTAAATGCTTCTTCTTTCTTCCTTCATCTTCTTCTTCTTCTGGTTCTTCTGGCTCTTCTGGTTCTTCCTCCGGCGTTCTCGTCCAGCATCTCCTCCCGCGGCGTCTTCTATCTTCTTCCCCTCGGGCCGCTCCGCACCCATGGCATGAGGGGGGAGGCTCCCGCTCTTCTCTTCATCTTCATCTTCATCTTCTTCTTCATCTTCTTCTTCTTCTTCTTCTTCTCTTCTTCATCTCTTCTTCCTTCTTCATTTCTTCTCCGGGCCGCTCCGCAGCCATGCTGGCATGGTGGGAGGCTCCCGCTGTGTGACGGCGTCTCCTCGTCTGACGGTTCTTAAATAACGGGGGGCGGGGCCATCCGGTGACCCCGCCCCCCTCTGACGCACGGTGACTTGACGGGACTTCCCTGTGACGTCACGGGGAATGCCACAGGGAAGTCCCGTCATGTCCCGTGCGTCAGAGGGGGCGGGGTCACCGGGTGGCCCCGCCCCCCGTTATTTAAGAACCGTCAGACGAAGAGACGCCGTCACACAGCGGGAGCCTCCCACCATGCCAGCATGGCTGCGGAGCGGCCCGGAGAAGAAATGAAGAAGGAAGAAGAGATGAAGAAGAGAAGAAGAAGAAGAAGAAGATGAAGAAGAAGTTGAAGATGAAGAAGAAGATGAAGAGAAGAGCGGGAGCCTCCCCCCTCATGCCATGGGTGCGGAGCGGCCCGAGGAGAAGAAGATAGAAGACGCCGCGGAGGAGATGCTGGACGAGAACGCCGGAGGAAGAACCAGAAGAGCCAGAAGAACCAGAAGAAGAAGAAGATGAAGGAAGAAAGAAGAAGCATTTAAATAAAGGAATTGTCAAAAACTGTCTCTTGTCATTTTTAACATTTTTGACAGTTTTTTAGTGAAATGGTAGGGGTAAGTACCCCCTTACCATTTCACACAGGGGGGGGGCCGGGATCTGGGGGTCCCCTTGTTAAAGGGGGCTTCCAGATTCCGATAAGCCCCCCGCCCGCAGACCCCCACAACCACCGGCCAGGGTTGTGGGGATGAGGCCCTTGTCTTCATCAACATGGGGACAAGGTGTTTTGGGGGGCTACCCCAAAGCACCCTCCCAATGTTGAGGGCATGTGGCCTGGTACGATTCAGGAGGGGGGGGCCGCACTCTCGTCCCCCCCTCTTTTCCTGCGGCCTGCCGGTTGCGTACTCGGATAAGGGTCTGGTATGGATTTTTAGGGGGACCCCACGCCGTTTTTTTTTTTTTTTGGCGCGGGGTTCCCCTTAAAATCCATACCAGACCTGAAGGGTCTGGTATGGAATTTAGGGGGAACCCCACGTCAATTTTTTTTTTAAATTTTGGCTGGGGTTCCCCTTAATATCCATACCAGACCTGAAGGGCCTTGTATGGAATTTAGGGGGACTCCCACATCATTTTTTTTTTTTAATTTTGGTTCGGGGTTGCCCTGTGGGGAATTCCCATGCCATTTTTATCAATGAACTTCTATGTGTATTGTCGGCAATGCAATAGCCGCGGTAGTTTTAAATGAGTTTTTTCCTTCAAAATGTCATTTTGCTGTCAGACTGTTCTAAACACGGGAAACATGCGCCCCTTTACAGGCATACTATAGACACCCCCCAGGAATGAAATTTAAAGGGATATTACACTTTTATTGTTTGACTTTAAGCATTATTAAAATCACTGCTCCTGAAAAAACGGCCGTTTTTAAAACTTTTTTTTGCATTGATCCATGTCCCCTGGGGGAGGACCCGGGTCCCCAAACACTTTTTATGACAATAACTTGCATATTAGCCTTTAAAATTAGCACTTTTGATTATACATGTTCGTGTCCCATAGACTTTAACGGTGTTCGCGTGTTCGAACGAATTTTTTTCCTGTTCGCATATTCTGGTGCGAACCGAACAGGGGGGTGTTCGGCTCATCCCTAATTTTAACGTTAGTGTAGTGCGACCTCTGCACAGTGTTCAGCTAAAGCTACAAGTTAGTGTAGCGCACAGTGTTCAGCTAAAGCTACAAGATAGTGTAGTGTGTCCTCCTCACAGTGTTCAGCTAAAGCTACAAGTTAGTGTAGTGCGTCCTCCTCACAGTGTTCAGCTAAAACTACAAGTCAGTGTAGTGCGACCTCTGCACAGTGTTCAGCTAAAGCTACAAGTTAGTGCAGTGCATCCTCTGAACAGTGTTCAGCTAAAGCTACAAGTTAGTGTAGTGCACAGTGGTCAGTTAAAGCTACAAGTTAGTGTAGTGCATCCTCTTCACAGCGTTCAGCTAAAGCTACAAGTTAGTGTAGTGTGATCTCTGAACAGTGTTCAGCTAAAGCTACAAGTTAGTGTAGTGCACAGTGTTCAGCTGAAGCTACAAGTTAGTGTATTGCGTCCTATGAACAGTGTTCAGCTAAAGCTACAAGTTAGTGTAGTGCACAGTGTTCAGCTAAAGCTACAAGTTAGTGTAGTGCGTCCTCCTCACAGTGTTCAGCTAAAGCTACAAGTTAGTGTAGTGCGACCTCTGTACAGTGTTCAGCTAAAGTTACAAGTTAGTGTAGTGCATCCTCTGAACAGTGTTCAGCTAAAGCTACAAGTTAGTGTAGTGCGTCCTCCTCATAGTGTTCAGCTAAAGCTACAAGTTAGTGTAGAGCGACCTCTGAACAGTGTTCAGCTAAAGCTACAAGTTAGTGTAGTGCACAGTGTTCAGCTAAAGCTACAAGTTAGTGTAGTGTGACCTCTGCACAGTGTTCAGCTAAAGCTACAAGTTAGTGTAGTGCGTCCTCTTCACAGTGTTCAGCTAAAGCTACAAGTTAGTGTAGTGCACAGTGGTCAGTTAAAGCTACAAGTTAGTGTAGTGCGTCCTCTTCACAGTGTTCAGCTAAAGATACAAGTTAGTGTAGTGTGACTTCTGAACAGTGTTCAGCTAAAGCTACAAGGTAGTGTAGTGCACAGTGTTCAGCTAAAGCTACAAGTTAGTGTATTGCATCATCTGAACAGTGTTCAGGTAAAGCTACAAGTTAGTGTAGTGCACAGTGTTCAGCTAAAGCTACAAGTCAGTGTAGTGCGTCCTCCTCACAGTGTTCAGCTAAAGCTACAAGTTAGTGTAGTGCGACCTTTGTACAGTGTTCAGCTAAAGTTACAAGTTAGTGTAGTGCGTCCTCAGAACAGTGTTCAGCTAAAGCTACAAGTTAGTGTAGTGCGTTCTCCTCACAGTGTTCAGCTAAAGCTACAAGTTAGTGTAGAGCGACCTCTGCACAGTGTTCAGCTAAAGCTACAAGTTAGTGTAGTGCACAGTGTTCAGCTAAAGCTACAAGTTATTGTAGTGCATCCTCTGAACAGTGTTCAGCTAAAGCTACAAGTTAGTGTAGTGCACAGTGTTCAGCTAAAGCTACAAGTTAGTGTAATGAGTCCTCCTCACAGTGTTCAGCTAAAGCTACAAGTTAGTGTAGTGCGACCTCTGTACAGTTTTCAGCTAAAGCTACAAGTTAGTGTAGTGCGTCCTCTGAACAGTGTTCAGCTAAAGCTACAAGTTAGTGTAGTGTGTTCTCCTCACAGTGTTCAGCTAAAGCTTCAAGTTAGTGTAGTGCACAGTGTTCAGCTAAAGCTACAAGTTAGTGTAGTGCATCCTCTGAACAGTGTTCAGCTAAAGCTACAAGTTAGTGTAGTGCACAGTGTTCAGCTAAAGCTACAAGTTAGTGTAGTGCGTCCTCTGAACAGTGTTCAGCTAAAGCTACAAGTTAGTGTAGTGCATCCTTTCAACAGTATTCAGCTAAAGCTACAGGTTAGTGCAGTGCACAGTGTTCAGCTAAAGCTACAAGTTAGTGTAGTGCGTCCTCCTCACAGTGTTCAGCTAAAGCTACAAGTTAGTGTAGTGCGACCTCTGCACAGTGTTAAGCTAAAGCTACCTGTAGAAGGTTGGTGGTGTTTTCCTGATTCTATCGCTACTGCAGGCAGCTACATTATTTTAACGTTAGTGTAGTGCGACCTCTGCACAGTGTTCAGCTAAAGCTACAAGTTAGTTTAGTGCACAGTGTTCAGCTAAAGCTACAAGTTAGTGTAGTGTGTCCTCCTCACAGTGTTCAGCTAAAGCTACAAGTTAGTGTAGTGCGTCCTCTGAATAGTGTTCAGCTAAAGCTACAAGTTAGTGTAGTGTGTCCTCCTCACAGTGTTCAGCTAAAGCTACAAGTTAGTGTAGTGCACAGTGTTCAGCTAAAGCTACAAGTTAGTGTACTGCGTCCTCTGAACAGTGTTCAGCTAAAGCTACAAGTTAGTGTAGTGCGTCCTATGAATAGTGTTCAGCTAAAGCTACAAGTTAGTGTAGAGTGTCCTCCTCACAGTGTTCAGCTAAAGCTACAAGTTAGTGTAGTGCACAGTGTTCAGCTAAAGCTACAAGTTAGTGTAGTGCGTCCTCTGAACAGTGTTCAGCTAAAGCTACAAGTTAGTGTAGTGCATCCTCCTCACAGCGTTCAGCTAAAGCTACAAGTTAGTGTAGTGCGACCTCTGCACAGTGTTCAGCTAAAGCTACAAATTAGTGTAGTGCGTCCTCCTCACAGTGTTCAGCAAAAGCTACAAGTTAGTGTAGTGCGACCTCTGCACAGTGTTCAGCTAAAGCTACAAGTTAGTGTAGTGCGTCCTCTGAATAGTGTTCAGCTAAAGCTACAAGTTAGTGTAGTGCGACCTCTGCACAGTGTTCAGCTAAAGCTACCTGTAGAAGGTTGGTGGTGTTTTCCTGATCCTATCACTACCGCGGGCAGCTATTTTAACGTTAGTGTAGTGCGACCTCTGCACAGTGTTAAGCTAAAGCTACCTGTAGAAGGTTGGTGGTGTTTTCCTGATTCTATCGCTACCGCAGGCAGCTACATTATTTTAACGTTAGTGTAGTGTAGTGTTCAGCTAAAGCTACAAGTTAGTGTAGCGCACAGTGTTCAGCTAAAGCTACAAGTTAGTGTAGTGCGTCCTCCTCACAGTGTTCAGCTAAAGCTACAAGTTAGTGTAGTGCGTCCTCCTCACAGTGTTCAGCTAAAGCTATAAGTTAGTGTAGTGCATCCCCCTCACAGCGTTCAGCTAAAGCTACAAGTTAGTGTAGTGCGACCTCTGCACAGTGTTCAGCTAAAGCTACAAATTAGTGTATTGCGTCCTCCTCACAGTGTTCAGCGAAAGCTACAAGTTAGTGTAGTGCGACCTCTGCACAGTGTTCAGCTAAAGCTACAAGTTAATGTAGTGCGTCCTCTGAATAGTGTTCAGCTAAAGCTACAAGTTAGTGTAGTGCTACCTCTGCACAGTGTTCAGCTAAAGCTACCTGTAGAAGGTTGGTGTTTATTCCTGATCCTATCACTACCACAGGCAGCTACATTATTTACACGTTAGTGTAGTGCGTCCTCTGCACAGTGTTCAGCTAAAGCTATATGTAAAAGGTTGGTGGTGTTTTCCTGATCCTATCACTACCGCAGGCAGCTACATTATTTACACTTTAGTGTAGTGCGTCCTCTTCACAGTGTTCAGCTAAAGCTATCTGTAGAAGGTTGGTGGTGTTTTCCTGATCCTATCACTACCACAGGCAGCTACATTATTTACACATTAGTGTAGTGCGACCTCTGCACAGTGTTCAGCTAAAGCTATCTGTGGAAGGTTGGTGGTGTTTTCCTGATCCTATCACTACCACAGGCAGCTACATTATTTTAACGTTAGTGTAGTGTATCCTCTGCACAGTGTTCAGCTAAAGCTATCTGTACAAGGTTGGTGGTATTTTCCTGATCCTATCACTACCGCAGGCAGCTACATTATTTACACGTTAGTGTAGTGCGACCTCTGCACAGTGTTCAGTTAAAGCTACAAGCTTAGTGCAGGTACATCTCAATGCAAGCCATTAGTATGTCTGGAAGGCCAACAAGGAGAGGCAGACAGTCACAAGCCAATAAAAGAGGGCAAGCAGGCCCTGTGTCTAGAGGCAACAGTGCTGGTCATGGAGATGGTGCGTCCTCATCAGCACGTGGCAGTGGGACACGCTTGGCCTTTTTTCGGCAGCTGGCCGTGTTGAGCCGCAACATGCGGATGACTTGGTTGAGTGGAAGACCAAGCCGTCCTCGTCCTCCTCATCCTCTCTCACTCAGGCTCAGGGTACTTTGTCTCACAAAGCAGCTGCCAACGTGGCCTCTTCCCTCGGCTCAATCGCATCAGTGACTCCTTCCCTAGCCCCACCATGTCCTCCTGAGGAGTCCCTCAAACTGTTTGACCACAGTGTTGGGTACATGCTCCAGGAGGATGCCCAGCATTTAGAAGGCTCTGATGATGATACTGAGCTAGATGAAGGCAGTAATGTGAGCATGGACAGAGGGGGTGCCCAAGAAGGAAAGCAATCTGGAAGTCATGCACCCCCTGCTGGAGCATACTGCCAGGTTTGCTCCAGTGATGAGGAGGGAGGGGATGATGAGGTCACTGGACTCAACGTGGGTGCCTGATAGGAGAGAGGAGGAGGCACATCATCAACGAGGCAGGATGCCCTCCAGGGGCCAGCCTAAGGGCAGCACACTGACTGCATCACACCGCAAAGCTCCGCATGTGCAGGGCACTGCTGTCTCTGCGTGTTATTCCAAAAATTCTTTGGTGTGGGCTTTTTTTGAGACGAGTGCATCAGATCGCACCGCTGCTATTTGCAACATATGTCTCAAGTGTATCTCGCATGGCCAAAACATCTCCCGCTTGGGCACCACATGCTTTACCAGACATATGTTGACCTGCCATGCAGTTTGTTGGCAAGCGTATCTAAAAGACCCACACCAAAGAACAAAGAGGACCTCTCCTTGCTCCTCATCAGCTGAGATCTCCAACCCCACTATACCCTCAGTCCTCTCTGAGACCTGCACTGAGAGGAATGAAGGTGAAGAATTAGGTGTGTCACAGCCAAGTACTTGTGGGCAATCTGCTTTTGGTCCACCGACGTTAGATGTTACCAGGCAGATTTCCCTGCGCCAGCTGCTGCCCCGCCGAAAGAAGTTCGCTCCCAGCCATCCACATGCCCAGCGGTTGAATGCTAGCTTGGAAAAATTGCTAGCACTTCAACTGCTACCTTTTCAGTTGGTAGACTCTGCCCCCGTCTGTGAGTTTGTGGAATGTGCGGTTCCTCAGTGGCAGGTTCCCAAACGCCACTTTTTCTCACGGAAGGCGATTCCGGCTCTCTACTGGCATGTGGAAGGCAATGTCTTGGCCTCGCTGGACAGGGCGGTCAGTGGTAAGGTGCATATTACCGCTGACTCATGGTCCAGCAGGCATGGACAGGGACGTTACCTAAGTTTCACGGCACATTGGGTGACTCTGCTGGCAGCTGGGAAGGATGCAGGACAAGGTGCAGTAGTGTTGGACGTTGTTCAGCCACCATGCCTCCAAAATGCCACTACTAATGATTCTGACACACCTCTCTCCTCCACCCCCTCCTCTTCTTCTTCCTCCATGGCCTCTTCCTGTGCTTTGTCCTCTGAACCAGTGGTGCTCCGTAGGCGTTCAAGGGGCTACGCAAGTACGCAGGCCAAAAGATGCCATGCGGTGCTTGAGCTGGTGTGCTTGGGGGACAGGAGCCACACTGGGGCAGCTCTTCAGGGGCAGGTTCAGAGGTGGTTGATGCCACGCCAACTTAAGGCAGGAATGGTGGTTTGCGACAATAGCACCAACCTCCTCTCCGCCCTCCAATAGGGACAAATGACCCATTTGCCCTGTTTGGCTCACGTCCTTAACTTGGTGGTGCAACAGTTCTTGGGCAGGTACCCGGGCTTACAGGATGTCCTGAGGCAGACCAGGAAAGTCTGTGTGCATTTCCACCGGTCATATAATGCCGGTGCTCGGCTGGCGGACCTCCAAAAGGAATTTAACCTGCCCAAGAACCGCCTAATCTGTGACATGCCCACCAGGTGGAACTCAACGTTGGCCTTGCTGCAGCGGCTGCACAAGCAGCAGAGGGCCATCAATGAGTACCTGTGCAACTATGGCACCAGGATAGGGTAAGGGGAGCTTGGTTTTTTTCCCCACACCAGTGGGCCATGATCAGGAATGCATGCACTGTCCTTTCACCATTTCAGGAGGCCACGAGGATGGTGAGCAGTGACAGTGCATGTATCAGTGACACTGTCCCCCTTGTCCACCTGTTGCAGCACACGCTGCGTGGAATAATGGACAGGGCACTTGAGGCAGAACAGAGGCAGGAAGAGGAGGACTTCCTTAGCTCTCAAGGCCCCCTTTATCCAGACAGTGTTCCTGCGTGCCTGCCGATCACACAGGAAGAGGACGAGGAGGAGGATTGTGTCAGTATGGAGGTGGAGCCTGGCACTCAGCATCAGCAGCAGTCTTTAAGGGATCATTTACAGTCCCAAGAAACCCATGGACTTGTACGTGGCTGGGAGGAGGTGGCTGCGGATCATGTCGTCCTTAGTGACCCAGAGGACTCCGGACCGAATGCCTCAGCAAACCTACGCTGCTTGGCCTCCCTGATCCTGCCAAGCCTGCGGAAGGATCCTCATATTCGTGGTATCAAGGAGAATGAACAATACTCGCAGAAGGAGCAGAGGATGAAACATCTTTGGGAGGCCTTGCAGAAAGGTCTGTGCAACGCGTTCCCGGAGACTGGGAGGTTACAAACTCCTGTTTCTGGACAACGTGTTGCTGAGGCTTCGGTCAGTCTACCCCTGTATCTGTGAGAGGTTGCAGTGTTGTGGCACCAGCACCAGTGCCTAAGGCCCAATTTTTTAGCCCCTGTTTAACAGGGGCATGTAATTACAATTTTTGATGTAATTCTTTGCCGCAGGGCTAGTTCCTGCGCTCCAACTAGAGTATCTGTGAGGGGTTGCAGTGTTGTGGCACCAGCACCAGTGTCTAAGGCCCAATTTTTCAGCCCCTGTTTAACAGGGGTGTGTAATTACAATTTTTGATGCAACTCTTTGCAGCAGTGATAGTTCCTGCGCTCCAACTAGAGTATCTGTGAGGGGTTCCAGTGTTGTGGCACCAGCACCAGTGCCAGTGCCAGTGCCTAAGGCCCATTTTTTCAGCCCCTGTTCAACAGAGACATGTAATTAGAATTCTTGATCTAATATTTCACAGCAGGGCCCGTTTCTGCGCCCGCCAAGAGTATCTGTGAGGACTTACAGTGTTGTGGCACCAGCACCATCACCAAAGGCCCAATTTTTCTGCCCCTGTTCAACAGGGGCATGTAATTACAATTCTTGATCTAATATTTCACAGCAGGGCCCTTTGAGGGCTTACAGTGAGATTTAGAGAGGGGCTTACAGAGTATTTAGATCAGGCCCCTACTTTCAAACATCCAACTTACAAATGACTCCTACTTGCAAACGGAAGGAAACAGAAAGTGAGATGAAATCTACCCCTAGGAAGGGAAATTCTCTCCTGTAAGAGTTTATATGGGAAAAACTTTTCTCCTTTCCACTGATGCTTTATCACCAATCCCTGTTTCACAAAAAAACCCAAATTTTCAAAAAAACATTTGTCATTGGGACAAAAAGTGGGGTGATAACCCTTCCCTAGGTTTTCCAAAAAGCTTAAAATAGATTTTTTTAGCTGGAGCTAAACACGTTAAAAATGTACCAGTTCAAAATTACTAACAGATTCTACTTAACAACAAACCTACAGTCCCTGTCTTGTTTGCACTGCCTGTATACTGCTGTTCAGATTATATAGGGGCTGGGGGCCCCACACCTTTACTTTTTTAATTTGGGTGCAGGGTTCCCCTTAATATCCATACAAGACCCAAAGGGCCTGGTAATGGACTGGGGGATACCCATGCCGTTTGTCTCACTGATTTTCATCCATATTGCCAGGACCCGACATTACATTAAAGCCGCAAGCAGTTTTAAATGACTTTTTTCCTTTAAGAATGACATTTTGTGCAGGGACTGTTCTAAGCACGGGAAACACGCGCCACTTTACAGGCATACTATAGACAACCCCCAGGTACGACATTTAAAGGAATATTTCACCTTTTTTTTTTTTCTTTAAGCATCATTAAAATTACTGCTCCCGAAAAAACGGGCGTTTTATAAAAAAAATTTTGCATTGATACATGTCCCCTGGGGCAGGACCCGGGTCCCCAAACACTTCTTATGACAATACAATGCAAATTATCCTTTAAAATAAGCACTTTTGATTTCGAACGTTCGAGTCCCATAGATGTCAATGGGGTTCTAACGTTTGTGCAAATTTTCAGTCCGTTAGCAGGTTCTGGTGCGAACCGGGGGGTGTTCAGCTCATCCCTAATATATATATATATATATATATATATATATATATATACACAACACCTGGGATGCATATATATATATATATACACAATACACTGTAACTGCAGCTAACTGACTCAACCTGCCTACTCTATCTTACTTAAATCAAATGACACTGTCTGTCTCTCTCTCTATCTCTCTATCTGAACGCCGGATCACACTACACAGGGCTGCCGTGCAGGCGGTCTTATATAGTGTGGGGCGTGTACTAAACCCCCTGAGCCATAATTGGCCAAAGCCTCCTTGGCTTTGGCCAATTACGGCTCTCTGTTCAGACGGCGCTGTGATTGGCCAAGCATGGTCATAGTGCATGATTGGCCAATCATCAGCCAGCAATGCACTGTGATGATGCAGTGAATTATGGGCCTGTGACGCACCACTCGAATTTGTCGTGAATGGCCCATATCGTTCATAATTCGGCGAATGACCGAACACACGATGTTCGAGTCGAACATGGGTTCGACTTGAACACGAAGCTCATCCCTATTGAGAACCATGAGGAGTATGAGGTACAATCCATTGTTGACTCCTGTAGGTTCTGTGGCCTCATACTGTACCTGGTGCATTGGAAGGGGTATGGTCTGGAGGAAAGCTCCTGGGTCTCATCCTCAGAGGCACATGCTCCTGCCCTCCTCCGTGAATTCCATAGATGTTTTCCCCTCAAGCCCAGTGGTCCTCTGAGGGGGAGAGGTCGTTGAGGAGGGGGGTACTGTTAGGGCTGGCTCAGCCCTTCCTTCTCTGAGCTGGCCGCTCAGCTGTTGCCTAATTGCCAGCTCTCATCTCTCTCCACAGTTAACCAGCTCTTGGGATCTGCTCGTCAGTCCTGCCTACTTAAAGATCTGCAGCTCACTTTATTCCTGCCTTCGCCTTGGTCACATCACAAGAAACCATCTCCTGCGTTCCTGTTTAAAGACTGGCTTTGCTGACATCCCTTCTGGCTCCTTATCCTGCTTGCTGTTCCTCTACTTGGATCCCTGACTTCCTGGCTTGACTGATTACCTGATCTGGTTACTGAACTCTGGCTTGGCTGACTACCCAATCTGGTTACTGGACTCTGGCTATGCTTTGACTACGCTTACTCTATTTTCCTTTTTATTTTTATTAATAAACAAGTGTAATTTTACTGTACTTCTGTCTCGGTCTGATTCATGGTTTCTGACAGATTGATGAAAAAACTAAAAAACTAAAAAACTAAAACTATGTCCCTTTTTCATACACAGGAAAGCCTCAACCAGGAGGTGGCGGGGGTAAGTGGCAGCAAGGAGGTCGACCATCGTCCTCTTCCTCCACCTCCTGCCACAACTCCAACATCAGAGCCACAGCCTGGAAGGAAGCATTTAAGGAAGACAAGAGTGTGATGGCCTGGGTTCAGTCTGGTCTGGCAAAAGATGCAGGCTGTTGTATGACCACAGCCTGGGGACATATAGGTCATCTGCTGCTGTTCCTGATCTCTTGGACTCCTGGACCAGATTGTGCTCACTATTATATGGACTCCTCAGGCCACCAATTTTGGCTGTAAAATAGTTGATGTGTGCCTTGGGGTACAAAGGCTTCGCAAATTTTAACAGTTTATCCAGCATTGCCTTCCTCTTTATTTTGTTAGGACCCATAAAAAAGGTCTATTTTTGACAAATACTTGCCTATGTGTTTTACTTCAAAAAGGACAGTTTGTTTGTGAGTGGGTACAATTTAAAAATACAATGTCAAATTAACAAGGGACACCAATCAACCTCCTTGAGGTTAAAAAATACAAGATAATAATGGTGTTGTGGTAACTTGACACACAAAATGAAAAAAAATAGTATGTAGATCACTAGAAAAAAAACAGGAAGGAGATCTTGATAAAAAAAAATCACTATAAAAATAAATACAAAATATTATTATGGAGATCTGATGAAAAAAATAACTAATATTATTCAGGAGATCACGAGAAATAATAAAGAAATCAGTTTGTCAGAACTCTTCTTTATTATAACTATAATAACTTCATTATTCTAGCATTATAAAGAAGTAAAACGAAAGTGTAGCGCTAAATGAAAATATACCATAAATATACAAATTATAAGAATGAAATAAATATGTATCGGGTGTCTTGAGTAAAAATTAAATGTCCATCGGTAGACTAATAATTATAGTCCATAAGTAATAAGGACCCTTGTGGTCACCAACTGTGAAAAATGTGCAAAATGCCGTCACCAACATAAAAATCTGTATAAGCTATTTGAAAAACAGTACACAGCTGGCTTCTATTTTGTCCACCACTTGTATAAACTGAATCTTGCTAGTTGACAAGTAGGAAACCAATTCAGTAAACTACACCACAGTGTCCTCACGAAAACACGTGCAATTCCCACAGCCAGTGAAGGTGGAGGCTTACCGGAGGGTTTGAACCCAAATCAGCATATACTGTAAGGGTCAAACCAGCTTGTATTGCACACCGGCAATGGGGGGAAGACCTTGGCAACCTGGAGGTGAAGGGATCCCAGGAGACTTCATGGAAGTGTCTTCTCCATATATATCGTTAAGTATCCCAGTATATGGCCCATAAGGAATAAAAAAGGGGCCACATAGTGTGATTCCGTAAACACAGTAATTTTAATATAAAAAGAAATACACTTACATTTAATAAGATAAAAAAGCGCTTGTACATAAAATGAAGGCGGCAGTGGAGTCCTCCCGACGTGTTTCGTACAACAAGACTTCGTCTAGGGGTATCCATCCACTGCAGCCCGACTCCCTAATATAGGTACTGTAATCCCTGTAATGAAAATTCAGCCCATTCAATTCCCTAAATTGGCACTTCCGGGTTGCCCAAAATGGTGGACCCGCATGCGTTCCAAGCCTCGATCTCCTGAGTGTATTTTGCGTTCCACCTCAATGAGATACAACCCAATAATCCCAATATGATAGAATCCTACTTCTCCTCATTCTTATATAAAGGGGAGAAGATGTTATTGTACCTGGTTCCGGGTCTTTTGATGTTGTCAAAGCCAGAGATGTTTTTCTATGTGTGCGGAGATGTTTCTCTGCACATCTCGCGATGTAACGTTGTGATCTTATGACGCGGGACCGAGAATGTGCTTAAGCAAGCCTCGTTTTGGAACGGCTTGCGTTCCAACTAAGCCAAATTCATAGGAAGCTTGCGTTCCACCGTACGTTGTATTGACAAACAGTACGGCGTCGCAAGCCTCAGGCATACCTACATGATTTCTCATGGGAAATCTTTTGTTTATCGGTTTTAAAAGTAAAATACAAAAGTGGGCAGTCAAAAAAAACCTCGTATTTCTATCCACAGGAAGAGATATTCATTTATATGAGTGTGTGCTGCCTTATACTTCTCCGCACCACTTTCTGTGAAATAGACACAAGTGACAATACATTTAGCCCAAATCGTGATTATAATTATGAGTCAATATATGTGACTAAATCATATGTGAATAGCTACATATGTATATAGCATGCAAGAAATCTTGTATGCAGAGAATTCAATGGACTGGATTCCCATGAATACATACATTTCCAATTGATTGTTACAACTCAAAGGACAGAAACTATGTATATAATCAGTGTAGATCGTACATATTCATCAATAAGTCACTGAAAACTCTGTAAATTATGATTGATCTATAAAGGCATTGACATCTACCTCCACATTCAACCCTTGTGGGGCAAATTTCTGTGGTTCATGTATCCAGAACATTTCCAGATGGGATACCCCTCTAGTTTTGGCACCCCCTCTCCATGGTGGTGTATATTTGTTAATAATGACAAACTGTGATCCTTCTGGATTTCCATCATGGAATTCTTTATAATGCCTCGGGACAGTATGTTTTGGACCCCTACTTTTAATCAGGGCAATATGCTCCCCCACTCTTATGGAGAATGTCCTGGTAATACGTCCTATATATTGTTTGTGACAAGGACAGATAATAAGATACACTATATACTCAGTACTGCATGTACAGAATGGTCTTATAGTGTATCTCTTGCCCGTAGCCATAGAAGTGAATTCTGTCACTTTGCGAGTCCTTACAGTGTTGTGTTGACATACAATACACTTCCTACAGGGAAAAAAAGCCGTCATGTCATGGAAAAAAGAAGGACGGGTAGGAACATTGATAATGTTATGAGCTACTCGACCTTGTAATGATGGTACACCTTTAAAAATGACCTTGGCTTCTTCTGGGATTAGTGGACCTAGAATGTTATCTTGCCTGAGGACATCCCAATGCTTCCTCATGATGTTTTTAATTTGTGTATGTTGTATTGAAAAGGATGTCAACATGGCCCACCTAAACTTCTCTTCCAACTCTCTTTTTGGTCTGATTTCAAGTAGAGATTTTCTATCAGTGTCGGTGGCTCTTTGGATTTCTAAATCCAAACTGCTTCCGTCATATCCTTTATCCAAAAATTTTTGTTTCAAAATTTCTGCCTTTTAAATAAATACTTTTGTGTCAGTGCAGTTCCTACGAAGCCTTAAAAACTGACTTTGTGGAACTGCAATTAACCATGATGCATGTTGACAACAATCCACAGGAATGAAACCACTGCGGTCTGTGGGTTTAAAGTATGTACTAAATCTGAATTGTTTGTCTACTATCTCTATCTGTAAGTCCAAAAAATGAATTTTGGTTTCACTGGCCTCATATGACAGAGAGATTCCTCTGTCATTCGAATTCAAACACTCGAAAAATTCTTTAAGGGTCTCCATAGTTCCACTCCACAGGAGGAGGATGTCGTCTATATACCTAGTCCATAACACCAAGGAACTGGTTTCATGGGTATAGACGACATCCTCCTCCCATTTGGCCATAAATAAGTTCGCAAGGCTAGGTGCAAATTTCACTCCCATAGCCACTCCATATTGTTGAAGATAGAAATTATGATTAAACCAAAAGTAATTATGTTTGGTTGCGAACTCTAGTAACTCTATAAGGTATTCAAATTGGAACGATGCCAAAGAGTGTTCACGGGGTAGAAAGTGTTTAACCGCCTCAACGCCCCTTTCGTGTGGTATACAGGTGTACAATGATGCCACGTCGGCAGTGGCCATAGTGTAACCATCCTGTATAATGATATTTTCGAGGAGTCTGATAGACACATGTATCTACATAACTGTGAACATACACGGCACTTAGTTTCACTGGTTTAATACACAAAGACTACTTAGTCCTAAGGAGTTTTATTTATCTTTTGGGATTTTTACACATATGGCAATTTTTCTTTTTTTCTTCTTTTTGATCACAATCAGTTGCACAGCTGGCTCCAGGAATTAGTTTTTTATTTATATACCTTACTGAGACACAGCTCGTGTTATATGGATTCTACATGCATAATTAACTAAGTAATGTGAAATAGGGCAGCGCCAATTCTTTCCCAATTATTCACTATAATATATAGGACGTACTACCAGGACATTCTCCATAAGAGTGGGGGAGCATATTGCCCTGATTAAAAGTAGGGATCCAAAACATACTGTCCCAAGGCATTATAAAGAATTCCATGATGGAAATCCAGAAGGATCACAGTTTGTCATTGTTGACAAATATACACCACCATGGAGAGGGGGTGCCAAAACTAGAGGGGTATCCCGTCTGGAAATGTTCTGGATACATGAACTACAGACATTTGCCCCACAAGGGTTGAATGTGGAGGTAGATGTCAATGCCTTTATAGATCAATCATAATCTACAGAGTTTTCAGTGACTTATTGATGAATATGTACGATCTACACTGATTATGTACATAGTTTCTGTCCTTTGAGTTGTAACAATCAATTGGAAATGTATGTATTCATGGGAATCCAGTCCATTGAATTCTCTGCATACAAGATTTCTTGCATGCTATATACATATGTAGCCCTTCACATATGATTTGGTCACATATATTGACTTATAATTATAATCACGATTTGGGCTAAATGTATTGTCACTTGTGTCTATTTCACAGAAAGTGGTGCGGAGAAGTATAAGGCAGCACACACTCATATAAATGAATATCTCTTCCTGTGGATAGAAATACGAGGTGTTTTTTGACTGCCCACTTTTGTATTTTACTTTTAAAACCGATAAACAAAAGATTTCCCATGAGAAATCATGTAGGTATGCCTGACGCTTGCGACGCCGTACTGTTTGTCGATACAACGTACGGTGGAACGCAAGCTTCCTATGAATTTGGCTTAGTTGGAACGCAAGCCGTTCCAAAACGAGGCTTGCTTAAGCACATTCTCGGTCCCGCGTCATGACGTCACGACGTTACATCGCATAGAAAAACATTTCTGGCTTTGACAACATCAAAAGACCGGAACCAGGTACAATAACATCTTCTCCCCATTATATAAGAATGGGGAGAAGTAGGATTCTATCATATTGGGATTATTGGGTTGTATCTCACTGAGGTGGAACGCAAAATACACTCACGAGATCGAGGCTTGGAACGCACGCGGGTCCGCCATTTTGTGCAACCCGGAAGTGCCAATTTAGGGAATTGAATGGGCTGGATTTTCATTACAGGGATTACAGTACCTATATTAGGGAGTCGGGCTGCAGTGGATAGATACCCCTAGAAGAAGTCTTGTTAGACGAAACGCGTCGGGAGGACTCCACTACCGCCTTCATTTTATGTACAAGCGCTTTTTTATCTTCTTAAATGTAAGTGTATTTCTTTTTATATTAAAATTACTCTGTTTACGGAATCACACTATGTGGCCCCTTTTTTATTCCCTATGGGCCATATGCTGGGATACCTAATGATATATATATGGAGAAGACACTTCCATGAAGTCTCCTGGGATCCCTTCACCTCCAGGTTGCCAAGGTCTTCCCCCCATTGCCGGTGTGCATTACAAGCTGGTTTGACCCTTACAGTATATGCTGATTTGGGTTCAAACCCTCCGGTAAGCCTCCACCTTCACTGGCTGTGGGAATTGCATGTGTTTTCGTGAGGACACTGTGGTGTAATTTACTGAATTGGTTTCCTACTTGTCAACTAGCAAGATTCAGTTTATACAAGTGGTGGACAAAATAGAAGCCAGCTGCGTACTGTTTTTCAAATAGCTTATACAGATTTTTATGTTGGTGACGGCATTTTGCACATTTTTCACAGTTGGTGACCACAAGGGTCCTTATTACTTATGGACTATAATTATTAGACTACCGATGGACATTTAATTTTTACTCAAGACACCCGATACATATTTATTTCATTCTTATAATTTGTATATTTATGGTATATTTTCATTTAGCGCTGCACTTTCGTTTTACTTGTCTATTTAGCAACTATTCTATTTGCTGTGTTAGCGGCTCACACTCTAGAGCAAGCGCAATTTTATCACTGGTGTGTTTTGCTTAGCATTATAAAGAAGAAGAGAATGCGCTGCATTAAAAGATTTTAAAATTTGCAGCGTGATGAATGTGCTATCTCCATTACAAACGCTAGTTTTACCAGAACGAGCGCTTCCGTCTCGTACTTGATTAAGCGCATGTGTGGAATTTTGTCCGTCGGAATTGTGTACACACGCTCGGAATTTACGACAATGGATTTTGTTGTCGGAAAATTTGAGATCCAAATCTCAAATTTTGTTTTTCCGAAATTCCGATGGAAAATGTCCGATTGAGCCTACACACGGTTGGAATTTCCAACAACAGGCTCCCATCGAACATTTGTTGTCAGAAATTCTGATCATGCATACGCGGCATTAGAGTCCTCATTGTCTTACAAGCACCTTGAGCACTGCCTTTCATAATAAGAAATATTACAAAAAAAATTAAGTTTTATTACTCAGACAGATACTTATCTATAGCAATGATTGTTAACTTGTAATATGCCCGATGTTTTCTGCTCCTCAGCTATCCTTATTGTTAGTGTTTTTTTAAATGTGTCCCAAGACAATTTCTTCCAATGTGGCCCAAAATGGTCAAAAGGTTGAAGACCCCTGCCCTAGGGGGGAAGCACTGGCAGGAGATCAGTAGGGTAATCAAACAATAGAGGGGAGGGAGGAGAAGAAAGGACAACCAGGGCAATATTTTCTTACAAAATGTTACTAAAGTCTGTGTAACAAGGTGGGAGAAAAGTAGATAGGGTGGGAAGGATCCTAACATTGTTCAGACAGTTCTTTCATAAACTGAATGGCCTCCTTCTGAAATGCATTTGGAAGACCTCCTTTCCACGTCTCAGCCGCAGAATTCTTTATCACCCAAAGGCCCTCTGGGGTACGGATGTACCTGACTTCGCATTATATCATAAGGCTGCAATATCCTCGCATATTCTAGACTGGTTCGACCATTCCTCTAATAAGCAATGGGTCTGGCTGGAAATAGAGACTTCTGCGCTACATCCGAAAGTGACTCCTTGGGTTTCCCTTTAGCAGCTCAAATTGGGCTCTCATTGGCCCTGCTTTATCAGCGTGGTGTTGGAATACTGGCAGTTACATCTTCACACCTATTCCCTCTCATCTTTGCCGGGCCCTCTTACACCATTTCTAGACAATCCTTCTTTCCCTCTCAGTCTAACCTTGGTGGCTTTCTTCAGCTGGGACAGAATTTTTTGGCCACAACTCCGCCGTCTTAGAAATGGGTACTTTGCTCCCCTTTGTGAATTTCCGGTCCGTACATAGTCCCACCAGAAGCCTCTAGCTTAGTTATCTTCAGCTCCAAAGTTATTACAATTCTCTTCTGCTAACAGTGGTAGTTCATCATCCACTAATATTGTGTGAGCAATTATGCATATCTCCCTCGCCTTCGACTCATACCATCTGTCATGTACCAGGTGCGAGGCCAAGATGCTGAGAGGGCTCACCTTGCAGCTAAGTGCTTCTCTGGAAGTGGTACAGGGAGAGCAGTGCCCAGAGAAGCACAGTTTGCCAGGTACTATGATGAGATGAGCTGGCCACCGAGATGTAGCGGAAGCAGGCTGGATAGCTGTAGAGCTGGCGTGCTTGGAAAGTACCACGTAACTTGACAGTGTAACAAACTGGGAACAGAAACAGGAGCCAGGCCAGGGGTCATACACAGTGAGATAAGTTCAGGTAAGGAGACTGGATAAGCTGGGGTCATACACGGTGAGATGAATCTGTAGCAGAGTCGGTAAGCCAAGCCAAGGTCAAACAGGGTGAAGCAATCAGGAGAGAAGTCAGAAGTACAAGCCAAGGGTAAATCAGGAAATCAGGATCACAGGTCAGAGCAAGCCGGGTTAATAACAGGAGTTCAATCAGGATACGCAGGAACACAGGAACATGGGAATCTGATGATAATCCAGCAATGCACTATTGTCAACAGCAGGTTTAAATAATCCAGAAGATGCCGGCATCTGTCACGTTGTGTGCCTGCGTATGCCTGATCACGCCGCCGCGCATCTGCGTACGCCAGTCTGATGCGGCCATGATGGCTATTGGCAAAATTACCAGATCTTTGCCTGTTTCCCTGACAGTGCCCCCCCTGTATGTTGCCTGCTGGTTCCCAAGAGTTTTCTTCTGCTGAATAGCCCTTCCATTTGATAACAAATTGGTTTTGCCTACCTCTCTTCAGACAGTCCAGGATGGCTTCTACCTCAAATTCTAGTTCATCACCCACAGAGACTGGAGGAGGTGGCATTTGATCTCTCCCGGGAAAAGGGCTTGGTATGGCTGGTTTAAGCAGAGAGACATGAAACACTGAATGAATCTTATACTATCTTGGCAGCGCAAATTGTACGCAAATTCAGCACATGGGAGTAAAGAGAGCCAATCATCTTGGGAAAAAGAACAGAAGCACCTTAGATACTGCTCCAGAGTTTGGTTGGTTCTTTTGGTTTGCCCATTACTTTCTGGATGATAGGCAGAGGACAAGCATACATCTATTGCCAAACTTCTGCAAAGACTTCTCCAAAATCTTGAAGTAAACTGGACCCCTCTATCTGAAACAATGCCGTCAGGAAGGCTGTGCAATCTGAATATTTCTTTAATGAAGATATTTACTGTATCCACAGCTGAAGGTGTGCCTATCACAGGAAATGGGCCATTTTGGACAGGCTATCCACAACTACAAAAATAGTTGTGTACCCTTCTGTTGGGGGCACGTACACTATAAAGTCAATTGAAATTTTTTTCCATGGCTGCTCTGGGACCAGTAATGGTCAATAGACCCCAAGCCTTGGCGTTGGACCCCTTAGTACGCTGACAGATGGCACAGGAATTCACTTACCTCCTACAATACAGTTTAAGGTGGGCTTCCAAAAGCACTGTTGAATGAGTTCTGTTGTCTTTCGAACCACAAAATGCCCAGCAAGTTGATGGTCATGGAAGGTCTTCAAAACCTGTAGTCTGGTTTGTTGTGGGACAAAGATCTTATCCTGATGCCACAAGAAACCCTCTTGGTTTATTAGGGAGGAAGCATTTGATTCTGTGCATTGGAGGTAGGCTTGTTCAATTGATGTCTTCAAATCATGTTGAAGTAACAAGAAGTTCTTGGCAGAATTGTGTCAGGTGCTGTTACCTCTGGGAAAACATCCATGACAGAGCATCGGCTTTTCTGTTTTTTGACCCTGTCTGATAGGAGATATGGAAATTGAATCTGGAGAAAAACAATGCCCAACGAGCCTGTCGGGGTCTTAGATGTTTGGCTGTTCGAAGATATTCCAGATTTTTATGGTCAGTGAAAATCATAATGGGGTGTGTGGCTCCTTCCAAAAGGTATCTCCATTCCTCCAGGGCTATTTTTATGGCCAAGAGTTCGTCAAAGGCTGCCTGGGCTTCAGGTGACCACTGAAATCAGGTATGCTGGTGGGTGACTTGGGTGATAGGTGAGATTATGGCAGAAAAGTTCTTTATGAATCTTCTGTAAAAGTTTACGAACCCAACAAACCTTTGTACCCCCTTCGTGTCTACAGGAGGTGGCAGTCCAGGATAGCCTTGCCTTTTTGTGGATCCATGGCGACTCCTTCCGCAGAAATGATAAGCCCCAAGAACTGGAGCACTTTTCGGCCTTGTTTCCTCAATGTTTCCTCCATGTTTCCTCAAAGTTGACAACACTTTTTCCACATGTGATCTATAGATCTCTAGGGTAGCTGAAAAAATGAGAATGTCATCACGATAGACAAGGCCAAAATGATCCAGGAACTCCAGAAAGATGTCATTCACTAGAGTCTGAATGGCATTACTAAGTAATCGAAGTGCCCGAACTGTGTTCTGAATGCCGTCTTCCATTCATCACCTTCACGAATGTGGATCAGGTTGTAGGCACGTCACAGATCTAACTTTGTGAAGACTCAGGCATTACGGAACCTTTGAAAGAGCCCTGGAATAAGGAGTGGGTAGCGTTTTTTAATAGTGATTTTGTTCAGCTCCCCAGGGGCGGAAGTATAGGGGTCACAAAAGTCGCCATTGCAACTGGGCCCCATGCTGCAGGGGGCCCGTGGGGGGCCCGTATGCCCCCCTCTCCCCAAGCGGTGGCTGCATATGGGACCGAGCCCCCCCATCCTCAGCCGATGCGTAAATCATTCGGCAGTGCAGGAGCTCGGTCACGGTGTAATTACTCTGAAAGTGAAAGAAAGTGAGACGTGTCTAGCACACTGTCTGCTGTGCTCTCTGCCTCCCCCTACAGTGCAGTACCCAGCATGGAGAGTGAAGATATAGTGTTGCAGCTGCAGATTTTTAAAAAGGCGATCTATATATGTTTGTATGATTGTGTGTGTGCATATATGTGTGTGTCTGCATGTTTGGGTGTGTGCATGTGTGTGTCTGCATGAGTGTGTGTGTGTTTATTTGTGTGCATGTGTATATGTTTACATGTGTGTGCGCATGTGTATAGAGTTATATGTGTGTGCGCATGTGTGTGTGTGTGCATGTGTATAGAGTTATATGTGTGTGTGCATGTGTGTGTGTGTGCATGTGTATAGAGTTATATGTGTGTGCGCATGTGTATAGAGTTATATGTGTGTGCGCATGTGTATAGAGTTATATGTGTGTGCACATATGTGTGTGTGTGTGCATGTGTATAGAGTTATATGTGTGTGCGTATGTGTGTGTGTGTGCATGTGTATAGAGTTATGTGTGTCACATGTGTGTGCATGTGTATAGCGTTATATGTGTATGTGCATGTTTGTGTGTTTGCTCATGTGTGTGCGTTTATGTGTGTTCATATATTTATATGTATATGTGTGTATTTGTGTACGTATGTGTTTACATGCGTGTATGTATACACATTACTTGACCCCCTTTTTCTTTACGATCAGAACATATTTTTTTAGGGTGGGTTCATAATACCAACAAGAAAATACCATTCCTCTGAAAAGCGATGCAGATCGCTTTTCAGGGGCATTTGACAGGCAGTGAAGAGGCAATATGTTGCGCCTTGACTAAAATGTTGAAGAAATGTTGAGAAACACTGATACAGAGAAACTGATCTCTCCATTCTCCTCCTGCAGCTGCTGAAAGGAGATGAGAAGTGGGGGAAATGGAAAGATCAGTTCCTCTATATGCAGCCGCACCCACCACGCCTCCTATGCAGCTTCTTTCTGCTGCCCCCCGTGTGCTCTCCAGCCCCCTGTACTTTTTCCTTCCCCCCCGCTCTCTCCTGGCCCCTACCCTTGTCCCCACAGCTCAGCAGAGTTCCCCCCTCCCCTCTCCTACCAGCTGCTGTAGGGTATCTGCATAGAGAGTCAGTGATCCATACCGATCACGGACTCAATCCATTCATAACCTAAACATAGTAAACTGTACTTACTATGCTTCAGTTTGCGAATAAAGGGGCAGCTCTATACAGAGCTATTCCTGTCCATTCATTCTGTGCAGCTGAGGCTGTGTTCTCAATCTCCTTTCTTGTTCTCAAAGGTGAAACATCAGAGGTCTGCTTAGACCCCTGATATCTCACCAAAGCCCCCCAACTCTTAAAAAAAATTAAAATATTTTTTATAAAATAATATTGTAAAACAATAAATAAATGGTAGAAAAATACAATAAAAATAAAAAAAACAGACGCCAGTGGCAGAACTACCAGGGTCACAAACATTACACTTGCGACTGGGCCTTGGTATTTACGCCATCGCCTGGGAGGGAAGGGCCCCAGCTGGGGGTCAGGGGGGCTCTTCATGATTTCTTGCACCGGGGCCCTGAAGGTTCTAGTTACCTCCTGTAATGTACACATGGTCTGAGGGTCTTATCTTTTTTTCTTTACAAAAGAATATGCCAGCCCCAGCAGGGGAGGTAGATGGGCAGATGAATCCCTTCTCCAAGTTTTCATCAATGTATGCCCATAGTGTCTCAAGCTACTTTTGATAGAGAGGGAATATTCAACCAAAGGGTGTTTCCGAACCTGGGAGGAGCTCAATCTGGCAACCATATGGCCGATGAGGTGGAAGGACATCGGCATTCTTCAAAGACATCGAAGAACCCTTGGTAGGCTGCTGGGATATCCTGGTGGGTGCTGGAAACTGATTGGACAGCCAAGCAATTAGCAGATTTATTCTGCATGGGAGTGAGACAGTGCTGTTGACAATACGAAGAGGGAAATAGAACTTCTCCTTTAGACCAATCAATCTGTGGGTTGTGCGCCTGCAGCTAAGGGATGCTTAGAATGACCAGGAACATGGGTGAGCTCAGAACATCAAAGCGCAGGAATTCCTGGTGCCCAGATTCAGTCAAGATGAAAAGACATGCAGCCTCTTGGGTAACAGGCCCAGAACTAGGCATGGAGCCGTTAGCTAGATGAACTGTCAGTTGTTGCTTTTTACTAACAAGGGGAATGCCAAGTTTCCTGCAGGCAGACAGGAAGGACAAGATGAGAGGGGGAAGATCCTGCCATCTGGAAATATACTGGCATCTGTGGAAGAGACTTACTGGGTCTTATGGGGAAGTTGCGTAAGAAATGTCCCGTTCCCCCACAGTAAAAGCAGAGATTAGCTTGCCGACGACTAAGTCTCTCTTCTGTGTCAGAGCTGAGCAGACAAGGCCAAACTGCATAGGTTCAACTTCTGATGTGGATGCAGAGGAAGGCATGGTTGCTGGAGATGAAGGAACCTTGAGTAACATCCAAGTAGGTTTGAAGACTTGGGCTCTTTCGGAGCGTTGATCCCGCAGGTGTCTGTCAAATTGAAAAGCTAGGTGAATAAGGCCTTCCAAGGTGGCAGGAGACTCTACTCTGGCCAGCTCATCCTTGAAGGGTTCTGACAATCCCTGATGATATTCATATTTTAAGGCAGCTTCGTTCCATTCCGTGTCAGAGGATGAAAGTCTACTACTGTGTAGTCCTCCACGGGGCGCCTTCCTTGTTGCAGTATGCACTGTTGCAGTATGTAGAGCAGTTTCAGCTGTGGCTACCCGCTGTGGGTCATCATATACTTGTGCCATAGCATCAAAAACAAGTCCACAGAATTGATGACCAGGTTTTTTTTGTTCCAATAGGCTGTGCACCCAAGCCTGGGGTTCGTCTGATAGCAATAAGACAATGAACCCTACTTTAAGAAAGTCATTCTTGAATGCTCTAAACTTTTTCCCAGAGAATCGTTCAGGAGTTGGCGCCTGAGGTTCAGGTGGAGGGACCACCACTGCATGGGTAATGGTGGTGCGTTCTTGGACCGGTGCAGCAGTTGCAGAGCTGGTGGAGGGTAGAGCTTGATCTGCCTGGGCAGGTGTCCCTGTCAGATGTTGCCGACATCCTTACAGCTGAAAGTAGCCTTCCTTCAATCTTTGTACTGCTTGAGTGAGAGCAATGACCTGTTGGCACAGAACCTCCAGAGGGGAAACACCTCCGTCGGTCTCTGACATTATGTCTGGATTATACCGTCACATACCAGATGCGAGGCCAAGATGCTGAGAGGGCTCCCCTTGCGGCTAAGTGCAGTGCTTCCCTAGAAGTGGTACAGGGAGAGCAGTGCCAGAGATGTAGCGGATGCAGGGTGGATAGCTGTAGAGCTGGCAAGCTTGGAAAGTACCAGGTGTCAGGGCTGGGCTCAGCCATTCCTTCTCTGAGCTGGCCGCTCAGCTGTCGGCTAATTTCCAGCTCCTATCTCTCCTCAGTTACTCAGCTGTTGATGATATCCTGCTCGTCAGTCCCGCCTACTTAAGCCGTCCAACCCAGAGGATCTCTGTCTTCGCCTTAGTTAACATCACAGAGACGCTCTCCTGCATTCCTGTTAAAAGACTTGCTTGGCTGACATCCCTTCTGGCTCCAGACCCTGCTTGCTGTTTTACTATGCTCATCTCCGGCTCCCTGACGTTTGGCTTGTCTGACTATCCATTCCGGTTCCTGAACTGGCTATGTTTTGAATAAGTTTTTGTTCTATTTACTTTTATTATTAAATAAGTGTGATTTAACCACTTGCCGACCACCTCACACAGATATACTGCGGCAGAATGGCACGGCAGGCGAAGTAACATATGGGTACTTGCCCCCACGGGCGGGGGTATCGCGCCCCCCCCAGTGCCCGTGGCAGTCAGCCTCCCTCACGGAGCGATCCGTGCTGAGGGGGAGGCCACTGATTCATGGCCACCCCCTCGCGTTCGCTCTTGGCGAATGAGAAACTTCCTCTGCCTCTGTTATGTAAACAGAGGCAGAGTGTCACGGACAAATACTCACCGAGGCCGAGATGCCGAGAGCGGCTCGCCCTTACGACCACGCGCACCCAGACCCCCGAAATGGGTACAGGAGGCTGAGGGCACGCGGAGGCACGGGCTTCCGGAAGGATAGTAGGTTCCGAAGCTGGAAGCGGGTGTCCTGGGATCCGTAGGGAGCAGGGCTGAAAACACAAGCAGAAGTTAGGGTACAAGCAGGTGATAATCAGGGTATCACAAGATCCAGCAGTGCAGTGGTTAAACAGGCCAGGGGTTTAGTACACAGATCAGGCAGGTTATTGGTAGGATTGTCCAGCAGAGTAGTGGTTAAACAGGCCAGGGGTTTGGTACACAGATCAGGCAGGTTATTGGTAGGATTGTCCAGCAGAGTAGTGGTTAAACAGGCCAGGGGTTTGGTACACAGATCAGGCAGCAGCACAAAGGGATAATCCGGGAGAGTAGTAGTTAAACAAGCCAGCAGAGGTTCGGTACACAGATCAGGCAGCAGCACAAAGGGATAATCCGGGAGAGTAGTAGTTAAACAAGCCAGCAGAGGTTCGGTACACAGATCAGGCAAAGTACAGGGTAACACAGGCTCAGGGAACAGGGAGAGCTGACGACAAACCAGCAACCCGACTGGGCGCTGGAGCCGTCAGATATAGTCCCCCTGCCCGGCGAGCGCGTCAGTGTGACGCGCTACCGGGCACCCGCACGGGCTATGGCGCGCACACGGGGACCGCCGTGCACCCGCGCGCGCCGCACCATCAGGCCGCGGACGGGTGTGCGGCGAAGTGCTCGTCCCGTGCGCATGCGCACCGGAGCCCGGCGAGCGGAGACGCTCCCTGGCTCCTGACAGTGCCCCCCTCCTAAGGGCGGACACTGGACGCCAAGGCTGGTCATCAGTTCCGGATGATCTTGATGAAACATTCGAATTAACTGTGGAGCGTGCAGATTCCTGGCGGGCTCCCAGGAATTATCTTCGGGGGGGTACCCCTTCCATTGAATCAGGTACTGTAACTGTCTGCCCCTCTTTCTGCAACCAAGAATGGATTCCACTTCGAATTCAGTCTCGCCATCGATTCTGACTGGCGGAGGAGGGGGTTCTCCTCTTCCCGGAAAAGGACTGGGCACCACAGGCTTCAATAGTGACACATGAAAAACAGCCAGACCTCGTCTCCTACATCAAATTTTGGGTTTGCCTTTCTGCCCCGGTCGTACTGTCTTTTGTAGTCCTCCTGGGTTTTGCGTAGTGTGTCTTGTATTTTTTGAACGTTAGCTTGTAGTGAATTTATCCTATCCTGGACTGCAGGAACTGCCGTTTCGGGGATGTTGTTAGCGAAGGATGTGGGGTGGAACCCACAATTGATCCAGAAAGGGGTCTGGTTGGTGGAGGCATGGATAGAGTTATTGTACGCAAATTCAGCGTAGGAGAGGAGGCTCGCCCAATCATCCTGGGATCCCGAGCAGAAGCAGCGGAGGTATTGCTCTAGCGTCTGATTGGTCCTCTCTGTCTGGCCATTGCTCTGGGGATGATAAGCCGAAGAAAGACAAATGTTGATACCCAAGGCCTTGCATAGTTCCCTCCAGAATTTGGACGTGAACTGGACGCCTCTGTCCGACACGATGCTCCTTGGTATCCCATGGAGCCTAACAACCTCCTTTAGAAAGATGTTGGCCGTGTCTACGGCAGAGGGAGTACCCCTCATGGGCAGAAAGTGGGCCATTTTGGAAAGGCGGTCGACAACAACAAGGATGGTGGAGAAACTCTCTGAGCTGGGTAGATCCACGATGAAGTCCATGGAGACATCAGCCCATGGGCGTTCCGGAATGGGCAAAGGTCTGAGCAGACCCCAGGATTTGGTGTTTTGGCCCTTGTTTCTCTGACACAGGGAACAGGAAGCCACATATTCTTTACAATCCCTTCTCCATCCTGGCCACCAAAAAGAACGAGAAAGGAGTTCAGCCGTCTTCTTATTCCCAAAATGTCCTGCCATCTTATGATCATGACACATCTGAAGGGTTAAGGGCCGAGTCGCTTGTGGTACAAATATTTTTCCCTTAATCCAGAAAAGATCTTCGTATCTTCTCAGGGAATGCACAGTTGGTTCTGTACAAGCGCCTGATGAAGATTTGATGGAGGATATCAAGTCTGCTTGAGTTAGTCCGAGGAAATTTTGAGGAGAGAGGATCGTGCTGGGTGTTGGTATTTGGGAGTCTGCGGAAAACATCCGTGAAAGGGCATCAGCCTTCCCGTTCTTTGCTCCCGGTCTGTACGCTAAACGGAAATTAAAGCGGGAGAAGAAAAGGGCCCAACGGGCTTGGCGGGGTTTTAAGCGTCTTGCTGTTCTGAGGTACTCGAGATTCTTGTGATCCGTAAAGATCATCACCGGATGAACTGCCCCCTCCAGCAGGTACCTCCATTCCTCCAAAGCAAACTTTATAGCCAGCAGCTCTCTGTCACCCACGTCGTAATTGAGTTCCGGTGGGCTGAGTTTCCGAGAAGCGAAAGCTACTGGGTGTAGAATGGCCTTTGGTCCCTGTCTCTGGGAAAGAATTGCTCCGGTTGCGATTTCCGATGCGTCTACCTCCAGTATGAAGGGCTGAGTCGGGTCAGGATGGCAGAGGATTGGAGCGGAACTGAATAGTTCTTTTAATTTAAGGAAAGCCTCTTGAGCCGCTGTGGACCACTGAAAAGATTGATGCTGCCGAGTTAATTGGGTAATAGGTGCCACAATGGCCGAGAATCCCACGATAAATTTCCGATAGAAATTGGCAAATCCTATAAACCTCTGTACTCCTTTTTTATTAGATGGAGCTGGCCATTCCTGAATTGCCTGAATCTTCTGAGGGTCCATGGCAACCCCATTGGTAGAGAGTATGAACCCCAAGAATTGTATGGTTGATCTCTCAAATTCACATTTTTCGGCTTTCAGGTATAGCTTGTGTTGTAGCAGAATAGCAAGAACCGTTTTAACGTGCCTCCTGTGCATCTCTAGCGTAGGGGAGAAAATAAGGATATCGTCCAGATATACCACGAGAAAGTCATCTAGATATTGTCGAAATATATCATTCACTAGATGTTGGAAGGTGGCTGGGGCGTTGCAGAGACCGAATGGCATCACTAAATACTCGAAGTGACCGAATCTAGATCTAAAGGCCGTCTTCCATTGGTCTCCCGCCCTGATCCTGACGAGATTGTAAGCCCCTCGGAGGTCGAGTTTAGAGAACACCTTGGCTGATCGGAACCTCTGGAACAACTCAGGGATGAGCGGTAACGGGTACCGGTTCTTAATTGTAATGTTGTTTAGTTGTCGATAGTCTACGCAGGGTCTCAGGGTACCATCTTTTTTCCCGACGAAAAAGATACCCGCTCCGGCGGGTGAGGATGAAGGGCGGATGAAACCCTTCTCAAGATTTTCGTCTATGTACTGCTTCAGGACCTCCAACTCGGTTTCAGACAGGGGGAATATCCGGCCAAATGGAATCTCAGATCCAGGAAGAAGGTCAATTGGACAGTCGTAGGCCCTGTGAGGTGGTAGGCGGTCAGCCATTTGTTTGCTAAAAACTTCTTGAAACTCGAGATACTCGGAGGGGACGTGTTGAAGATTGCCTGGTGGTACCGCCATTGTGGCACAGACTTTGGAATCCGGGAGCAGGCAGTGCTGAGAGCAATACTGCGAAGAGAAGGATACCGACTTGGTGCTCCATTTGATTAGTGGATCGTGAGCTTGTAGCCATGGTAGGCCAAGTATGATGGGAAAGATTGGTGAACGGATTAGGTCAAGCCGTAAGAACTCCCGGTGACCGGAGTCTGTGACTACTGGAATAGGTTGGGTCTCCTGGGTGATGGGACCAGAGCAAGGAAGGGATCCATCGGTCAAATGTATTTGTAAATTCTGCTCTTTGGTTTGTAGAGGGATCTTCAATCTGTGTGCCAAGGTGGAATCTATGAAACAGCTGCAGGCCCTGGAATCAACGATGGCCTGCAGGCGAGTCTCCCTTTCCGGAAGCTGTAGAGAAACAAACAACATCACATAAGCCTTGGGAATGTTATTGTTTGGAAAGTTCAATATGTTTGATTGAGGGAACTTACTAGGCCTGATCGGACAGCTGCGTAGGAAGTGTCCGGTTCCTCCGCAATAGAGGCAAAGGTTAGACTGCCGCCTGCGTTGCTTCTCTTCGGAGGTTAACGGACCTCGGACCAGGCTGAGCTGCATTGGTTCGGCCTCAGAGACCGATGCAGTGGGAACTGAAGATGAATTTGAGGGTACCGTGGAGTGATGTCTTGGTGATGCCCAGACAGGGCGAGGCAGCTGAAACCGTTCTGAGCGCCGCTCCCGAAGACGCCGGTCGAGCTTGGTAGCTGCTTGAATGAGTTCCTCTAGGGAAGCAGGGGTCTCCATCCTGGCTAACTCATCTTTGAGTAATTCAGACAAGCCTTGACGGTATTGATAACGTAAGGCCGGCTCATTCCAGTTTGTGTCGGCCGCCCATTTACGGAACTCCACTGTATAGTCCTCAATAGGTCTTCTTCCTTGGGACAGGTGGTGCAAGATAGCTTCGGCTGTGGCCATGCGTTGCGGATCATCGTAGAGCTGGGTCATGCTCTCAAAGAAGGCCTCGATAGTGTTCAGGGCAGGACTGCTCTGTTCCATCAGGCTGTGGGCCCACGCCTGGGGTTCTTCGGATAGCAGGGAAATCACAAACCCCACTTTGACGATTTCTGAGGAGAAGGTTCTCGGCTGTAGAGCGAAGTAGAGGGAACATGCGTTTTTAAAAGCCCTAAACTTCTTGCGGTCTCCCGAGAACCGTTTAGGTGTAGGGACCCTGGGCTCAGGAAGAGCCATGACCACAGTGGGGTTGGCCGGAGCTTGGGGAAGTGGACCCCCACCGCTGGGTGCAGGAGCTGCGGCTGCGGAAGGTAGTAACCCGGTGATCTGCTGTAGACGGTTATCAATTTGTGTATAACCTTCTTGTAACTTCTGTACGGTGTCCGCAAGGGTAGATACTTGTTGACACAGGATCTCCAGAGGAGAGCGCGCTCTGTTGGCCTCAGACATCTGGCTGGTTTGTACTGTCACGGACAAATACTCACCGAGGCCGAGATGCCGAGAGCGGCTCGCCCTTACGACCACGCGCATCCAGACCCCCGAAATGGGTACAGGAGGCTGAGGGCACGCGGAGGCACGGGCTTCCGGAAGGATAGTAGGTTCCGAAGCTGGAAGCGGGTGTCCTGGGATCCGTAGGGAGCAGGGCTGAAAACACAAGCAGAGGTTAGGGTACAAGCAGGTGATAATCAGGGTATCACAAGATCCAGCAGTGCAGTGGTTAAACAGGCCAGGGGTTTAGTACACAGATCAGGCAGGTTATTGGTAGGATTGTCCAGCAGAGTAGTGGTTAAACAGGCCAGGGGTTTGGTACACAGATCAGGCAGGTTATTGGTAGGATTGTCCAGCAGAGTAGTGGTTAAACAGGCCAGGGGTTTGGTACACAGATCAGGCAGCAGCACAAAGGGATAATCCGGGAGAGTAGTAGTTAAACAAGCCAGCAGAGGTTCGGTACACAGATCAGGCAAAGTACAGGGTAACACAGGCTCAGGGAACAGGGAGAGCTGACGACAAACCAGCAACCCGACTGGGCGCTGGAGCCGTCAGATATAGTCCCCCTGCCCGGGGAGCGCGTCAGTGTGACGCGCTATCCGGCACCCGCACGGGCTACGGCGCGCACACGGGGACCGCCGTGCACCCGCGCGCGCCGCACCATCAGGCCGCGGACGGGTGTGCGGCGAAGTGCTCGTCCCGTGCGCATGCGCACCGGAGCCGGCGAGCGGAGACGCTCCCTGGCTCCTGACACAGAGGAAGTGATGTCATCTCTCCTCGTGTCGGTCTTTTCGGTCCGGCGCGTGAGGAGAGAAGACATCCAAGTAAGTGCACCAACACTACACTATTGCCCTGTACACACGATAGGATTTTCTGATGGAAAATGTGTGATAGGACCTTGTTGTCGGAAATTTCGACCATGTGTAGGCTCCATCACACATTTTCCATAGGAATTTCCGACACACAAAGTTTGAGAGCTTGCTATAAAATTTTCCGACAACAAAATCCGTTGTCGGAAATTCCGATCGTGTGTACACAAATCCGACACACAAAGTGCCACGCATGATCAGAATAAATTAAGAGACGAAAGCTATTGGCTACTGCCCCGTTTATAGTCCCGACGTACTTGTTTTACGTCACTACGTTCAGGACGATCAGATTTTCCAACAACTTTGTGTGACCATGTGTATGCAAGACAAGTTTAAGCCAACATCCGTCGGAAAAAATCCATGGATTTTGTTGTCTGAATGTCCGATCAATGTCCGACCATGTGTGTGGGGCATAACAGTAGAACACGCAGGCACACTTTTCACCCCCCAATCACCCCCCCCCCCCCGCACCCCCTGTCACAGTGACACCAATAGCAGTTTTTTTTTAACTGATTATTGCAATGGTGTCATTTTGTGACTGTTATAAGTGGTAGGGCAGTTAGTGGTAGGCCCCTTTAGGTCTAGGGTACCCCCCTAATAAAGGTTTAACCCCTCGATCACCCCCTGTCGCCAGTGTCTCTAAGAGATCGTTTTTCTGATCGCTGTATTAGTGTCACAGGTGACGCTAGATAGGCAGGTAAGTCTTTAGGTTCGCCGTCAGCTTTTTATAGCGTCAGGTACCCCCATATACTACCCGGTAAAGGTTTTAACCCCCTGATTGCCCCCTAGTTAACCCTTTCACCAGTGATCACCGTATAACTGTTACGGTGACACTGGTTAGTTTGTTTTTTATAGTTTCAGGGCACCCACTGTTTATTGCCTAATGGCTTAATCCCCTGATCGCCCGGCAGGTGATACGAGTTAGGTTTTAGGGTCAGATAGGGTCTGCGTCACCCCAGGCAGCATCAGATGAGTGCCAGTACCGCTAACACCCACGCACGCAGAATACACCTCCCTTAGTGGTATAGTATCTGAATGGATCAATATCTGATCTGATCAGATCTATACTAGTGTCCCCAGCAGTTTAGGGTTCCCAAAAATACAGTGTTAGCTAGCTAGCACCTGCGTTTTGCCCCTCCGTCCGGCCCATCCCAGCCCACCCAAGTGCAGTATCAATCGATCACTGTCACTTACAAAACACTAAACACACATAACTGCAGCGTTTGCAGAGTCAAGCCTGATCCCTGCGATCTCTAGCGTTTTGATACAGTCGCTAACAGTCAGGAGCTTTTTTACCTGTGAGCCTCACTACTGTACCACTAAATTTAGAGCCCAAAATGGCAAATCGAAGGTACAGTAGTGAAGAGGCCTACACGTTTTTGAGACATGACAGATAGTGAAGAAGAAGTCACTCATCTGTCAGATTCAGGCTCAGAATAGGATCCTGTAGAGGACAGCAGCTCCATGACAGATAGCTCTGACGATGGAGTTGTGGTCCCTGCCAAGGTCAGGCATACCAGACATTGATCTTCTTCTGCTGTCGGTGAGGTGCAAGAACCGCAGGTCCCTCGTATGGAGCAGAGCAGTACTACTGCTATTCCTTCTGGTGAACTAGCAAGCACCAGCGGCCTAGTACACCCTGGTCATAGTCAAACCAGCACTGCAGAATCACGTGGTGACGTGGCGAGTCCCATAAGTGCAGTTCAAGCTGGTGAGGTGGCAAGCACAAGTAGTGTCCCGCTACTACCAAGAAGACAAACACAGGCCCGTCGTGCCCATAGTGCCCTTCCTGCTGCATTCGCCAATCCTAATTGGGAACCCACCACTTCTGCAGCACCTGTACTTCCCCCGTTCACTGGCCAACCCGGCATTCAGGTGGAAACAGTTGATTTTTATTCGCTATTTTTCACCGAAGATCTCTATAGTTCTATTGTGGACCAAAGCAATTTGTACGCTGGTCAACACATCGCCACTATTCCCTAGTCCTCCCTTGCCAGAGATTGGAAACCAATTACGGTTTCCGAATTTAAGCTCTTTCTGGGTCTATCCCTCGACATGGACATAACTAAAAAGTGTGAGTTGCGGTCATATTGGTCCACTGACTTAATTCACCATATGCCCTTGTTCTCTGCCTTCATGACCAGGGCACGATATGAGCAGATCTTGCGGTTCATGCATTTCAACAACAATGAACTCTGCCGTCCTTGTGGAGACCCTGGATACGATCAGCTCTACAAGATTCAGCCCCTCATAAACCACTTCAACCAAGGTTTTGCAGACTTGTTTACTCCCCATCAAGTTGTCTGCATTGATGAGTCCCTGATTAAGTTTTCTGGCCGCTTGTCATTCAAACAGTACCTTCTCAGTAAGCGTGCCAGATACGGGGTCAAGATGTATAAGCTCTGTGACAGGGCCACAGGCTATACATGTAGTTTTACGGTTTATAAGGGCAAAGATAGTCACATAAATCCGACAAACTGCCCTGACTGCATAGGAAGCGCTGGCAAGATTGTGTGGGACTTATTCGTAAAGGGGTACCACTTGTATGTGGACAATTATTACACGAGCGTGACACTTTTTAGTCACTTGTTTGATCATCAGATTGTAGCATGTGGCACCGTGCGACCTAATCGCCGGGGCTTTTCCCAGTGGCTTGTAGATTCCTGTCTTAGGCTGGGGGAGAGAGCCTGCTTGAAGTGTAATAACTTGCTCGCTATGAAGTGAAGGGATAATAAGAATTTTTCGTTCTTACCTCCCTTCATGCAGAAACGACGGTCCAAATTACTACGGCGACTCCTCTGTGTCCACGAATATAACCTTAACATGGAAGGGGTGGACCTCAACGACCAGTTGTTGGCGCCGTACCTAGTTGCCCATAAGGCCAGATGCTGGTACAAGAAAGTGTTTGTTTATTTATTTCAATTGGCTGTGCTGAACACTCATGTGCTATACAGAGCTTCAGGACAGACTGGATCCTTCCTTAAATTCCAGGAAGAGATCGTCAGAGCCCTTCTGTTTCCAGACGGTGCTCCACCTCACCTTCCCAATCCAAATGCAGTAAGCCGGCTGCATGAGAGGCATTTTCCTTATGTCCTCCCGAGTACCCCTACCCAACGAGCCCCCCAAAGAAGATGTTGTGTCTGCAGAAAACGCGGATATAGGCGTGACACCCGCTATTATTGTTCCTCCTGTCCTTAAAATCCTGGTCTTTGCATTGGTGAAGGTTTTGAACGCTACCATACACTAGTTGAGTATTAGCGTAAGGTACAGCACTGCACAGACTAGGCACATTTTCACAGGGTCTCCCAAGATGCCATCGCATTTTGAGAGACCCGAACCTGGAACCGGTTACAGTTGCAAAAGTTACAGTTACAAAAAAAGTGTAAAAAAAAAAAAAAACACAAAAAATATAGAATAAAAAAACAAAAGTAGTTGTCGTTTGATTGTTCTCTCTCTCTATATTCTCTCTATTGTTCTGCTCTTTTTTACTGTATTCGATTCTGCAATGTTTTATTGTTATTATGTTTTATCATGTTTGCTTTTCAGGTATGCAATTTTTTCATACTTTACTGTTTACTGTGTTTTATTTTTAACCATTTTTTTGTTTTCAGGTACGCCATTCAGCTGCAGCGCGGATTTATTTATCTTGACAGCAACAGCGTTTGCTCCCATGATACATAAAGCCGTGACCCCAGTGCTGTAGGAGGTGATTTTACCACCACAGTTAAAAAAGAGCATATATGCCGAACCATGGGGGCAGCAGGGGCGGAGGAGCGATTTGCTCCTAACTTTTGGGACGGATGCATCCATGCTTCTGCACATTTAAATGGTGCATGTATGCCCATCATTAGAAGTGGGTGGATTAAGGGAGGTATTCTAATGGTGGGCATACCCACTGATCAATCTCTTTTTTTCATTCAGCCCACAGGCTGCATGAAAAGAAAAAGATTACAATATATGCCCAACAAGGACCAGCAACGTACTGGTATGTTGTTGGACTTTGAGTGGTTATACCAGAATGATGCCTGCAGGTTTAGGTATCATCTTGGTATCATTCTTTTAAGCCAGCGGTCGGCTTTCATGTTAAAGCAATCCTAGTAGCTAATTAGCCTCTAGACTACTTTTACAAGCAGTGGGAGGGAATGTCCCCCCCTTCCCAGTGTCTTCCATGTTTTTCTCTGGCTCTCCTGTCCCAACAGGGAACCCGAGAATGCAGCCGGTGATTCGGCCAGCTGACCATAGAGCTGATCAGAGACCAGAATGGCTCCAATCATCTCTATGGCCTAAGAAACCGAAAGTTACGAGCATTTCATGACTTAGATTTCGCCAGATGTAAACAGCGCCATTGGGAAATTGGGAAAGCATTTTATCACACCGATCTTGGTGTGGTCAGATGCTTTGAGGGCAGAGGAGAAATCTAGGGTCTAATAGACCCCAATTTTTTCAAAAAAGAGTACCTGTCACTACCTATTTCTATCATAGGGGATATTTACATTCCCTAAGATAACAATAAAAATGAATTAAAAAATGAAAGGAACAATTTAAAAATAAGCAAAAAAAAAAGAAAGAAAAAAAAAAGACACCCCTGTCCCCCCCTGCTCTCACACAAAGGCGAACGCAAGCGTCGGTCTGGCGTCAAATGTAAACAGCAATTGCACCATGCATGTGAGGGATCACCATGAAGGTCAGATCGAGGGCAGTAATTTTAGCAGTAGACCTCCTCTGTAAATCTAAAGTGGTAACCTGTAAAGGCTTTTAAAGGCTTTAAAAAATGTATGTAGTTTATCGCCACTGCACGTTTTTGTGTAATTTTAAAGCATGTCGTGTTTGGCATCCATGTACTTGGCCTAAGATCATCTTTTTTATTGTATGAAACATTTGGGCAATATAGTGTGTTTTAGTGCATTAAAATTAAAAAAGTGTGTTTTTCCCCAAAAAAAATGCGTTTGAAAAATTGCTGCGCAAATACTGTGTGAATAAAAAATAAACACCCACCATTTTAATCTGTAGGGCCTTTGCTTTAAAAAATATATATAATGTTTTGGGGTTCAAAGTAATTTTCTTGCAAAAAAAATTATTTTTTCATGTAAACAAAAAGTGTCAGAAAAGGGCTTTGTCTTCAAGTGGTTAGAAGAGCTGGTGATGTGTGACATAAGCTTCTAAATGTTGTGCATAAAATGCCAGGACAGTTCAAACCCCCCCCCAAATGACCCCAATTTGGAAAAAATGACACCCCAAGCTATTTGCTGAGAGGCATGTCGAGTCCATGGAATATTTTATATTGTGATACAAGTTGCGGGAAAAAGACACATTTTGTTTTGCACAAAGTTGTCACTAAGTGATATATTGCTCAAACATGCCATGGGCATATGTGAAATTACACCCCGACATACATTCTGTTGCTTCTCCTGAGTACGGGGATACCACATGTGTGAGACCTTTTGGGAACCTAGCCGCGTACGGGACCCCGAAAACCAAGCACCGCCTTCAGGGTTTCTAAGGGTGTAAATTTTTGATTTCACTCCTCACTGCCTATCACAGTTTCAGAGGCCATGGAATGCCCAGATGGCACAACCCCCCGCCAAATGACTCAATTTTGGAAAGTAGACACCCCAAGCTATTTGCTAACTCTTAAGGTTCCCTTGTGTGTTGTCTTAGGCTCCATGCACATTAGGCTTAAAAAAATGGTCTGTTCTCTTGGCAGAGAAAAACGCTCATGTAGAGTGTTTTTGTACAAAGTTTAGGCGAGTTTAGAAGAGTTCTGCATTTTTTCTGCCAGAAAGCTCTAATCAGAAACACAAACCAGAAGGGTTTTTTTCCTGCCTCTAAACATTGAGCTTCAAATATGCCTGTAAATGTCCTAATGTGCATAGACACATAGGATAACATTGAGCTTCTTCTACAGGAAAAACTCGTTTAGAAGCAGCGATTTTTAAGCCAGTGTGCATAGAGCCTTGCAAGGCAAGATCCCCAACCAATCTGAGCTTTTTTATTCTCTCCTCTCTGCTCTTTCTGCCCCTACCCCTTTTCTCCTCTTTCTGACCTTTTTTTTTCTTTTTCTACAGTATGTCTCTTGTTTTTATTGCCTACCAAGCCCATTTTTCCTGGCTACCCCACTTTTGATTTTTTGCAGAGAATCTTGATTAATCACTTCTCACATATCCGGTATTCCGGTGGCCATATTTCCTGGGACATTTCACCTTTCTTCGATCCAATACCATTTTTTTCTACCAATACACCATGTCTCTGGTAATGATTGTATTCCTTAATGTATCCATGGCAAACTGGCTGTGTTACTGAACCCATTTTAGTTTTTTTGCCTTTCTTTTAAAACTCAATAAAATATATACTGTATGTGTCTAATATGGTTCAGGCAGTTACATAGTTGCATAGTTGGTAAAGTTGAATAAAGACCTTTTTCCCAAGGTCCAGTCTATATGTGAATTATGTAACCTAAGCCAATAGTAGCCCAGGAAAAGAAGCTATCAAGTAAAAACCTACAATTTCCTGTAAAAAAACTAACAGATTCCTGTGATGGTCAAGGTGATGGTTGAGGTATGTAGTGTGACTTGGTCCGAGGACAAAGGAGAATTACCTACTGCACTGATAGAAAACTTTTCAGGGTGGGTAAAGGGATCTGAAAACGCAGTGCAAAATTTTTCTCAATGACATCGGAGTCTATGCAGGCCAGTAGATAATGGGTTAAGGACTTTACATACTGTATATTTTCTGAAAGCAGAGACTCTGGACAATAACACAGTGGTAGTTTTTTATGTCACATGATATTAGCACAACTGTTTATCAAACCCATATTTAAAATATGAGATTGTGTTGAGCCATGAAATGGTGACAAACTACAGTACACATAATTGTCCAATTGTGATGCTTTAACTGGTTCCTGAATGGCTCGCGTACATATACTGGGGCACAATGGCACCGGTGCATGAAACCCCGTATATATACAGGGTTCCTTTAAGAGTCATCAGAGGGCGCGTGTGCCCGCTGCACGACAGGGGACCAGATGCACATGGCTGCACAAGCACCAGCATGGGGATTTGTGTGTGTGAACAGAGTAGAGGAGTCAGAGTAGAGGAGACATGATGTTTGTTCCTAGTAAGTATGAACAGCGAAATGTCTCTTCTCCTACTCAGTCCTATCCCCATACAGTTAGAACACACTGAGGGAACACACATTTAACCCCTTGATCGGCCCCCAAGTGTTAACCCCTTCCCTACAAGTGTCATTTACACAATATTCAGTGCATTTTTATAGCACTGATCGCTGTATAAATGTCAATGGTCCCAAAAATGTGTCAAAAGTGTTCGATGTCTCCACCGCAATGACGCAATACTACTAAAAATCGCAGATCACTGCCGTTACTAGTAAATAAAAAATAATAATAAAAATGCCATAAAAATGCTATAAATCTTTCACCATAGTTTGTAGATGCTATAACTTTTGCGCAAACCAATTAATATGCACTTTTAGCGATTTTTTTTTTTTACCAAAAATATGTAGAAGAATATATATTGGCCTAAACTGATGAAGAAATTTGTTTTTTTAAAAAAAACATGTGGGAAAAAAGGACGCAAATTTAGTTTGGGTACAGCATTGCATGACCACGCAATTACCAGTTAAAGCGACGCAGTGCCAAATTGTAAAATGTGCTCCGGTCAGGAAGGGGGTAAAACCTTCCGGGGCTGAAGTGGTTAAAAACCTTTCCAACTTTCCATTTACCCATAAATGATGGCCCTAGAATAATTGTTCTCACTCTGGCATGTGTTGTAATAGCTAAAATTGACCTTGACCACCACAGACATAGGTTTCTACTGAGATTGGACAGAAGGTTCTGGAACTCCTGCAGAGCGGACACTAAATTGGACAACTAAACAATGATGCAAACCTTTCAAAATGTCTTTCCCATAGATCAACCTTTTTGGCACTGGGGACCGGCTGCGTGAGATGGGGTTTTTCTAAGGCAGTTTGTAAAGGCAATGGCTGGTGTTGGCGTTTCAATAATCATGGCACTATTGTTGATATGGTGTCAGGATGATTGAAGCTCATTATTTATATTATTACATTGTTACCATTATTACCATAATGCAGAATCAGTAGCAGCCCTGAGTGTGTCACATGCCATTGCCGCCTGCCACCAAATGCAGCTTGTCACTTGCCACTGTCGCCTGCCACCAGATGCAGCTTGTCACTTGCCACCGCCGCCTGCCACCAGATGCAGCTTGTCCCTTGCCACTGTTGCCTGTCACCAGATGCAGCTTGTCACTTGTCAGGTCGCCTGCCACCTGATGCAGATTGTCAGTTGTTGCCTCACCTGCCTTCAGATGCAGCTTGTCACTTGCCACATCACCTGCCTTCAGATGTGGATAGTCACTTGCCACGTCACCTGCCACCAGATGTGGATTTTCACTTGCCACGTCACCTGTCACCAGATGCAGCTTGTCACTTGTCAGTGGCTGTCGCCTGCCACCAGATGCGGATTGTTACTTGCCAGTGGCTGTGTCCCAGAGTGAGAGCGGGCAGTGAGAAATGATGTAATTTCTCTGCCGCCCACGGCTGCACAGTGAATGAATGAATGAATAAATGACTTGTATAGCGCTGCAAAAGCAAACTGAATTGCCTCAAGGCACTTGGACTGTCCTGTGTAGTCCAGCTTGTTGGATGAGGTAGGTCTTGAGTTTTTTCCTGAAGGCCTGATGGTTTTTCGGTAGAGTATTCCATAGCCGTGGTCCTTGGACTGCGAATCTTCGTTGTCCCTTTGATTTGTAGTGGGATTTGGGAATGTGGAGGAGGTTTTGGTTGGTTGATCGAAGACTGCGATTAGGTAAGTAGCAATTTATTTTCTCGCATAGGTAGTGAGGAGCGTTTCCTTGTAGGCATTTGTGGGTGAGGCAGAGGGTCTTGAATGTGATCCGATCCTTTACGGTTAGCCAATGTAGGCTCCTCAGGGAGGGGGAAATGGGTTGCCAGGGTTTTTTTCCTGTTATCGGTCTTGCTGCGGTGTTTTGGATGAGTTGTAGGCGTGCAATCTGGTATTTAGGTAGTCCGGTGTAGAGGGAGTTTGTGTAGTCTAGTCGGGAATAGAACAGTGAGGGTGGAAATGCGGTGATGGAGGGTGGGCGGTAAGAGATGATGTCATCTCTCTGCTCATGTGCCTGCCCGCTCACTGGCCTGCCCGCCCGCTCACCCGATGGCCCACTCATGGGCCTGCCTTCCCACTCACCCACTGGCCTGCTCACTGACCTGCCCACATGCTCACCTTCCAGCCCACTCACTGGCCTGCCCGTCTGCTCACTGGCCTGCCAGCCAGCCTGCTGCACTTGTGGCCCGGCTGCAGAGTGGCCCCGTGGTTGGGGACCCCTGCCATAGATGATAGTCTATTCTGAAAGCTAAAAGGTATGGTCTCCTCTGTATGGTCTTGGGTTCAGAAGCATTCATTTAACCCCAATTGAAACTGGTTCCTCAAATCTGGATAGTTTCACCTAGAGTCAAGTACCCAATTGCAAAATTCAGAGCAGCATGCTCTGCCATGTGCTTCCCATGCCATGGGGCTTTAAAATTGGACTCTGCTATGTGGGTTCTCTCAGAATCATCATAAATGCATAAACAAAGAACAGAGGTGGATCATCTGCAAATAGACTGAAATCCTTAGATTGGAGATTCCCCTAGAGCAACTAAATAATACAAACTCTTTGGACCTTGAATCCAGAAGAGCGAGGCCTAAGTTAAAAGTACAGTTTGCAGCTATGCACAAATTTTGGAACAGATCCAGAAAAATGATTAGGCAGATGGATCTTAGGTTCAGGATCTAACTCTGTCTTGCTGCAAAAATGCAAGGATGATTCCTGGACTTGGCATATTAGTTTGCACAAGTCTTCAGCAAACAAACAAGCTAGTAACGCATCCCTCACTCACCACCAGTTAGTATACCTTTTTGGGTATGTAATAATGTAACATCCCAGTTTCGCACTCTCCTAACAGAAAATGGTGTAAGTATAGTTATTTCAACTAGGTTGTTATGGGAGAGGAGTAGAGGTCATCTTATTGTCGAATGGGTTGAGAAATGTGAGCGCTTCATCAATCAAGCAAAAACTGTCCAAAGCTGGTCACATACATTACAAGCTGACTGTGGAATATTTATATAGTTTTCTCTCAAGTCAAGTTCTTTGGTTTCAATATCCCTCCTGGGAATCCTAGACTAAATCCTAATTTTCTATGGTATTATTAGAACAGTAAAATTCTATATTCCTTACCATTGTGTAATGCACTGGTTTACATCACAATTATATATTCTCCACCACCGAGTGGTGCCCTGGTCTCCTCCACTGTAGTAAAATTATGTGTTTTTGCTGAAGGTATATAGGTAGTTAATAGATGGTCTCAGCAGAGGTTTAGGTAAGTCCTTCATGAGATGGTTTGGCATCTCAACTCCTATAAGAAATGTAATCAAGATTTAAATTGTTTCCAAAATCATGATATATATCAGGGATGTGCAAGTAGCGGACCTCCAGCTGTTACAGAACTCCAAGTCCCATAAAGCATAGCAAGTCTCTGACAGCCACAAGCATGACACCCAGAAGCAGAGGAATGATGGGACCTGTAGTTTTGCAACAGCTGGAGGTCCGCTTATTGCATATCCCTGATATATATGGACACAACCAGAATAGATCTTTTATACTAAATACATGACACATAAAAGTCCTGGGATATAATTTACCAGAAGAAATTCAACCTTGCCACTAATTATGATGATCGTTCTGCTAAAAAGCTGTGCAACGATATACGTTGGCTAATTGAAGGTTTAGAAAGATATAAGAGACAAGAAGATCTCTTTTTCAAAGGTAATCAGTGTTAAACTGTCATCACATTGTCTTTACAGCATGTGAACACTTGATTAGTGAATGCAGTACTTATAGTAATTGGAGATATAATAAAAGTGGCAGGTGTTCATGAAGGCCAAAAAAGATCCTTGAACTTTGAAACGTTTCATCCTCATTAATAAAACTACTAAATAGCAAGGATCATATTTAAAAATGTCCCTTTTAGAATGACAAAAAAAATCATGAAAATTATGAAATTTTCAAGCTAAATTTTGCATGCTCTTCAGCAATCTAATAAAATACAAGCAAAAATATATTTAAATAACTTTATAGATTTATAGTTTATAGTGTATATAGGATGAATTGTGTTCTTTTATATAGCTTTCTGTGAGGAACTACTGATTCAGCAGCAGTTAATGGACTATGTAATAATTACTGGCTGAGATACCTAAACAAAATGTATTCTCTATATCCTCTAAAACCGATATGTAAATTGAAAGATGTGCATTTATCTATATTTCTTGGACCTCTTCATTTTAGCCTACTACGAGTCAGCTCCACCCCCTCTGACCCCTCCATAGGTCCTGTCCCTCCAGGACAACCTATAACTACATAACTAGCCTATAAAGTGCAGCTGTCTATGTCTAGGAAATGTTTGTTTTTTGTCCTTGCTCTGGACACCTTGTAAAAAAAAAAAAGGAACATTTTTCAGGTATTACCTATTCTTTTGTCTTTCCCAAGTTCAGCATCTCCTTGGCAAAGAGACCCTTCTTTCAGCTGTAAATCTTCCTTCTGATGGGTTCCCTTGGTGCTTTAGATCAGTTATAGGCAGTATAAATGACTGTGCCCAAGCTGAAGCCATTTATACTGGCACGGCGGAGGCGAACCAGGGGGGTTCTTTGCCATGTTTATGTACAGTATAAATTACTGTGCCCAGGCTGGTGGTTATGCCTTACCATTTTTGTCGTGGCAATGGTGACCATGTGTTCTGGATTGGGGGCAGATGGCTGCGCTGCAGCTTGTGTTGTGTTTCTTCAAGGTTGACGGCCTTTACTGCAGAGCTGGAATTCCCCTGGTTGCTATGGAGTCATCAGGATGTCTTTCTCTGATTGAAGCCAGCTCCCCATAGTGAGACCAGCTTCCTGAGCTCTCTGCTGCTGCTGCCACCTTGCTTTCAGCCTGTCTATTTGCAGCAGCTCAGCTTCAGCCTGTGTTCCTGCCACCACTCTTCTTTCTGCTTTCCAGGCTGTGTCTGTATTGCTTGTATGCTGCTCTGATAACTCTTATTTACTTTTCTAGGAATGTTTTTTAGACTCTGAACTTCTTTTTGTATTGTCTCCTGCATAGTCCTGCCGCCAGCCTCAAAGCACTGAAGATACCATGGCAAGGTATTTTTTCTTTTTTTCTTTTTATATAGTTTTTTTTAAAGAGGGCTGCCTGTTTTTCATGACTGACTAAATGTCCATCAAGAGGTTGTTCCAAGTTACCTTTGTGTGTTGCCCTTGGAAGTCATCTTGATCATTTGTAGGGGTTGCATCACCGTATGTCTTCCAGGAAAATATAAGTCGGCAAACAGTCACAGAAGAAGATCCTCTTCCAGAGCCTTTTCCCTGAGTCAGCTTGATGTGGCCTCCTGTTGGGCTTGCTCAACTCAATGAGCTTTTAATAGGTGGTTTGTGACAAAGTGTCTGACACACAGCAAGTGAAACCCTACATCAGGGACTTAGTGAAGGAGAGCATGTGAAAATTATCCAAAAGGAGAGTTAGGGGGAACGTGTTGCCCGTTCCTTCTCAGAAGAGTCTTTGCATGGGACTGCTTTGAAGTAATGGTTAGATGAGGATATTGGTTATCAATCATGAGATTTGGATGTGGAGCCTCACTTTTTTGTTCTTTTCCCTAGTGCCTGCCTTTGTGGAGGCAGTAATCATTGCCATGAGATGGTAGGAAGATAGTTCTCCACATAGAGAGCAATGCAAATGCTATCCAGATCTAAAGAAGTCTCTACTTTCTTTTCCCCTCATTTTTGAAGTTTAATAAATGATAGAAGATGAGTGACCGAAGATGAGTGCTTCCACTGGTTGATTGAGGCTTGTTTAACCATTTCACTTCTGAGCACTTTCACCCCCTTCCTGCCCAGGCCAGTTCTCAGCGCTGTCGCACTTTGAATGACAATTGCGCGGTCATGCAATGCTGTACCCAAACAACATTTTCATCATTTTTTGAGACAGATAGAGCTTTCTTTTGGTGGTATTTAATGTTTATTTATAATTTATTGTTTGCTTAACAAATGAAAACATTTTGAAAAAAAAGTTTCTGTTACAAAATTTTGTGAATAAGTATTTTTTCTCATACACTAATGTGCGCTGATGAGGCTGCACTGACGGGCACTTATGGACTTACTGAATTTATGGGCACTGATGAGGTGGCGCTGATGGGCACTGATTAGTCTGCCTGTAAAGTGGGGCATATGTGCAATGTATAGAACAGTGTTGCAGCAAAATTAAATTTCTAAAGAAAAAAATGTAATTTAAACTTGCTCACAGCTGTAATGTATTACTGGCTTCCAGCAATATAGATAAAAAAAAAGGAAAAAATTGACGAAATTAAAAAAAAAAAAACATTTGTGCCCCCCCCCAAAATCCATACCAGGCCCTTTGGGCCTGGCATGGATTTTAAAGGGAACTCCATGCCAAAATGTTAAAAAAAAATTGGGGTGGGTCCCCCCAAAATCCATACCAGACCCTTATCCAAGCAAGCAGCCTGGCAGGCCAGGAAAGGGGGGGACAAGAGAGTGCGCCCCCTCCTGAACCATACCAAGCCACTTGCCCTCAACATGGGGAGGGTGCTTTGGGGTCCCCCCAAAGCACGTTGTCCCCATATTGATAGGGACAAGGGCCTCTTCCCGACAATCCTGGCCACTGGTTGTCGGGGACTATGGGTGGAAATCTTATCGGAATCATGGGTACACTGTATCCCTACCCATTCACCAAAAAAAAGTGTCAATAAGTAAAAACCACAATAGATAGTTTTTGACAATTCCTTTATTAAAAAAGAAAAAAGTGTCCCGCGATGTACATCAATTCAATCACGCCGCCCGACGGACCCGAAAAATAGAAGAAAAAAATAAAAAACTTTGCCTCCATGGCAGACCTCCCGGCGACTGCTGTCTTTTGGCTTTCACAGGTGTTATATAAGCAAGGGCGGGGCCACCCGCTGACGTAACCGGATGACACTGCCCCATCTGCTCCGCCCCAGATCAGCCATCAAGACTCTTAGAACAGCTGCAGATTTCATTGCCGAAGCACAATTGATAAAGTAAGGATGACAGCGTGGTTGATGGCGTACTCAACTACAGCACAAAAAGTAATGTGGTTAAAGCATTGGTCAGCAGGGAGTTCTTGAAAACAGTTTCTGCTCTGTTGTGTTTAATGGGAAACTTCTATTGGGCAAGACATTAGAGAGCCATTCAATAGATTTCTGGCGGGAAATTGGGTTTGATCCCACAAGAAAGAAGGCACCAACATCAGTCCTTCCAGCCATGAAAATCTAAAGATAACTTTAAGGAGGCCAGTTCATACAGGCCTAGTCGACCATATTTAAGGGTGAAAGTCCTTTCAATTGGACCACCATAGAATACTTAACTCTCCAAGGAGGCACCAGGAGTCTGCCACCCTTGCCACAGAATTTTTAGGGGGCAGAGAACACCAGCCATTTATTGGTGGCTTTGTACCTTCCAGGGAAGGAGAGCATATTAGCAGATCAGCTGAGCAAAAGGTTTACACCACAAATGGGCCCTCAATCTGAAATACCTTCCAAAGAGCTTAAATCTATGGGGCTTGCCAGCAATAGATCAGATGGTGTCAGTAGTGAACTCCCAGATTCCTCTCTACTTCCCCCAATTCTGGGACCCACAGACACTTGGCAAGAATGGAAATTTATTCTAGTGTATATTTTTCCTCCAATCCCACTGATTTTCAAAGTATTTCTGAAGATCCTGCTGGAGAAAGTCTGTTCTATAATATTCCTTCCTTTTTAGCTGAGAAAGCTTTGGTCTAGCCTGGTATGGAGGAGGAAGCTAGTGAAACTATCATCTTCCCTTCTTTGTCCAAAAGGGGTCTTTTCATTCAAATCCCGGGAGACTGAAAGTGATTGTAAAGTCTCGTTTTTTTCCCATAAAAATAACGAACATGTTATACTTACCTGCTCTGTTGCAGTGGATTTGTACAGAGCAGCTTGGATCCTCCTCTTCTTAGGTGCCTCTTCTGTGATCCTGACCCCTCCCTCCTGTTCAGTGCCCCCACAGCAAGCAGCTTGCTATGGGGGCACCCGAGCTGAGTCACAGCTCCGTGTGTCCATTCAGATACAGAGCCCCGACCCGGGCCCGCACCCTCCCTCCCCTGAATGGTTAGCTGACTTTGAGTGACAGCAGTAACAGCCAATGGCGCCACTGCTGTGTCTCAGCCAATGAGGAGGGAGACTCTCGGATGGCTGAGACACTCGTGGACATCGCTGGACAGAGAGGGACCTCAGGAAAGTGTGAGGGGGCTGAAGGGGGGCTGCTGCACACAGAGGGATTTTTATCTTCTGCCTTTACAACCCCTTGAAGTTAATGGCTTGGAATATAAAAGGACGTGTTTAGGACAGCCTATGTTGTCAGAAGGCTTGATTGAGACCTTATTGTACACTTGAAAGAAAAAAAATATTTTGGCTTATCTATGCAAACTTCCCCACTCCAGTTTAGAGAACGGCTTGGCATACAACTCATTAAAAGTTCAGGTATAGCTCAGCTATATCAGCTATGAGGAATAAAAGATGGGCTTTTAATTCTCTAGTTATTAATTTTTTTTAAATCAGCCTTGAAGTTTAGGTCACTGGTGAGACCTTTTTCTTCAAATGGGATTTGTTGCTAGTCCTGAAGGCTTTGTTATCTACTCCATTGGATCCTGATTGAGCTCTTTATTTAATTTAAGGTCGGCCAGAGACACCCATGGTTGCATTAAAGAAATTCGCTTGATTTCCCCATCAACACAGATGGCGTTGACAGGGGAATCTTTCCTGCGGAGCCATTGTGTTCTTCAGGCGGGAGGTGGGGGTAGCCTTCCCCACCGGGAGAACACAGTGATTATTGCTACTGGCTATAACAGCCGCAAGCAATAATCTGTTAGAAACCATGAAATCAGACCGAGACAGAACTACAGTTAAATTACTTCCGCAAGGGCTCCTTATAAGAGAGTCTTTCTCTGAGTCTAGAGCCAATGAGGATGACAAACGTGATCAACTTCTTCAGCTCAGTGGGTATATCTCGGGCTGCTATCTCATCCTTGATGGTATCTGAGAGACCATGAGAAAAAGCAGCCACGAGGGCCTCATTGTTCCATGCAACCAGTACTGCCAGAGTACGGAATTCAATGGCGTAGTTGGCAATAGTTCTCGTACTCTGATGGACATGAGGCACTTGGCAGCAGAAGTGGACCGTGCAGGAACATCAAATACCCTTTTAAACGAAGCCACAAACTCAGGGTAACTCAAGACAACAGGTTTTTGCATCTCCCATAGAGGGTTTGCCCAGGCCAAGGCTCTCTCAGAATCCAAGATATCACAAAACCTACTTTACTTCTGACTGTGGGAAAGTGCCTGGGGCAGCATCTCAAAGTATATCTCAACCTGTTTGAGAAACCCTCTGCATTGGACTGCATTGCCCCCTAACCAGTTGTTATGATGGTCAGAAATATAGCAATGTACGAATTGCTCCAAGGACTGATTGGCTTGTTCTGTGGCCCCATTAGACTGCAGGTGATACACAGAGGAGAAGCAAGCTGAATTCCCAACTGTGCACAAAAGGCTCACCAGAACCGGGACACAAACTGACTACCCCTGTCTGAGACAATCACCTTGGGTAGCCCATGTAAGCAAAAGATCTCCCGAGAAAAAATGGAAGCCAGTTCCTTAGAAGTGGGCAACTTCTTAAGTGGAATACAATGACACATCTTTGAGAACCGGTCAACCACCATAAGAGTAACAGTGTTGCCTTGGGATCAGTGGCGGCCCGTCCATAGGGGGCGCATGGGCGCCGCCCCCCCAAAGCCAGTCAAAAAAAAAAAAAAAAATGTCCCTTTAAAAAAAAAAAAAAAAGTTTCTTTAAGAAGTGCACTGTGTTCCGGGCGGGCGCCGGACACGGTGCACTATAGAAGCGTCATGCCAATGCAATCCCGCGATTGCAGGCAAGATGCTTCATTTGCTGGTTTTTTGTTGCCCTGTGGCGCTGTGCAGTGCGCCTCTAGATGCTGATTGGGGCATTCTCCTTCATGGGCGGTGCTGTCACCGGGCGGCGTGTCACTTCCTGTTTCGGCTGGTGTGAATGGAGAAGCAAGGTAAGTTTATGTGTTACTATCAGCCTTTGTCTGTCCACCGTATGTGTATGTGATCGGAGGGTGGAGGGAGCTGTGCTTCACCTCTGCCCTGCCTGGAGTCAACCTCCGGTCCAGCCCTGCACCCGACAATCTGCTGGAGCCTTAATTACACATCTCCTGTATGTGTATATCACGGGGCTCCCAGCACTGCGTCCTACAGTCATGCTGTGCATTATCTTATCTCATCTCATCTCTCTCTGTCTCTCTCTCTCTCTCTGTCTCTGTCTCTCTCTCTCTCTCTCTCTCTCTCTCTCTATTCTATCTGTATAACTGCATATCTCTCTCTATCTAAGTGTCTATCTATCTGTATATCTATCTATATAACTATCTATCTATCTATCTATCTATCTATCTATCTATCTATCTATCTATCTATCTATCTATCTATCTATCTATCTATCTATCTATCTATCTATCTATCTATCTGTCTGTCTGTCTGTCTGTCTGTCTGTCTGTCTGTCTGTCTGTCTGTCTGTCTGTCTGTCTGTCTGTCTGTCTATCTATCTATCTATCTATCTATCTATCTATCTATCTATCTATCTATCTGTATTATCTATCTATCTATCTATCTATCTATCTATCTATCTATCTATCTATCTATCTATCTATCTATCTATCTATCTATCTATCTATCTATCTATCTATCTATCTATCTATCTATCTATCTATCTATCTATCTGTCTGTCTGTCTGTCTGTCTGTCTGTCTGTCTGTCTGTCTGTCTATCTATCTATCTATCTATCTATCTATCTATCTATCTATCTATCTATATATCTCTCTCTATCTAAGTGTCTATCTATCTATCTATCTATCTATCTATCTATCTATCTATCTATCTATCTATCTATCTATCTATCTATCTATCTATCTATCTATCTATCTATCTATCTATCTATCTATCTATCTATCTGTATATCTATCTGTATATCTATCTGTATATCTATCTATCTATCTATCTATCTATCTATCTATCTATCTATCTATCTATCTATCTATCTATCTATCTATCTATCTATCTATCTATCTATCTATCTATCTATCTATCTATCTATCTATCTATCTATCTATCTATCTATCTATCTATCTGTCTGTCTGTCTGTCTGTCTGTCTGTCTGTCTGTCTGTCTGTCTGTCTGTCTGTCTATCTATCTATCTATCTATCTACCTATCTATATATCTATCAATCTTTGTGTATAACTGTATATCTATCTATCTATCTATCTATCTATCTATCTATCTATCTATCTATCTATCTATCTATCTATCTATCTATCTATCTATCTATCTATCTATCTATCTATCTATCTATCTATCTATCTATCTATCTATCTATCTATCTATCTATCTATCTATCTATCTATCTATCTTTGTGTATAACTGTATATCTATCTATCTATCTATCTATCTATCTATCTATCTATCTATCTATCTATCTATCTATCTATCTATCTATCTATCTATCTATCTATCTATCTATCTATCTATCTATCTATCTATCTATCTATCTATCTATCTATCTGTCTGTCTGTCTGTCTGTCTATCTATCTATCTATCTATATATCTATCAATCTTTGTGTATAACTGTATATCTATCTATCTATCTATCTATCTATCTATCTATCTATCTATCTATCTATCTATCTATCTATCTATCTATCTATCTATCTATCTATCTATCTATCTATCTATCTATCTATCTATCTATCTTTGTGTATAACTGTATATCTATCTATCTATCTATCTATCTATCTATCTATCTATCTATCTATCTATCTATCTATCTATCTATCTATCTATCTATCTATCTATCTATCTATCTATCTATCTATCAATCTTTGTGTATAACTGTCTATCTATCTATCTATCTATCTATCTATCTATCTATCTATCTATCTATCTATCTATCTATCTATCTATCTATCTATCTATCTATCTATCTATCTATCTATCTATCTATCTACCTATCTGTATATCTATCTATCTGTATATCTATCTATCTGTATATCTATCTATCTGTATATCTGTATATCTATCTGTATTTCTATCTATCTATCTATCTATCCATCTGTATATCTATCTATCTATCTGTATATCTATCTATCTATCTATCTATCTATCTATCTATCTATCTATCTATCTATCTATCTATCTATCTATCTATCTATCTATCTATCTATCTATCTATATATCTCTCTCTATCTAAGTGTCTATCTATCTGTATATCTATCTATATAACTGTCTATCTATCTATCTATCTATCTATCTATCTATCTATCTATCTATCTATCTATCTATCTATCTATCTATCTATCTATCTATCTATCTATCTATATATCTCTCTCTATCTAAGTGTCTATCTATCTGTATATCTATCTATATAACTGTCTATCTATCTATCTATCTATCTATCTATCTATCTATCTATCTATCTATCTATCTATCTATCTATCTATCTATCTATCTATCTATCTATCTATCTATCTATCTATCTATCTATCTATCTTTGTGTATAACTGTATATCTATCTATCTATCTATCTATCTATCTATCTATCTATCTATCTATCTATCTATCTATCTATCTATCTATCTATCTATCTATCTATCTATCTATCTATCTATCTATCTATCTATCTATCAATCTTTGTGTATAACTGTATATCTATCTATCTATCTATCTATCTATCTATCTATCTATCTATCTATCTATCTATCTATCTATCTATCTATCTATCTATCTATCTATCTATCTATCTATCTATCTATCTATCTACCTATCTGTATATCTATCTATCTGTATATCTATCTATCTGTATATCTATCTATCTGTATATCTGTATATCTATCTGTATATCTATCTATCTATCTATCCATCTGTATATCTATCTATCTATCTATCTGTATATCTATCTATCTATCTATCTATCTATCTATCTATCTATCTATCTATCTATCTATCTATCTATCTATCTATCTATATATCTCTCTCTATCTAAGTGTCTATCTATCTGTATATCTATCTATATAACTGTCTATCTATCTATCTATCTATCTATCTATCTATCTATCTATCTATCTATCTATCTATCTATCTATCTATCTATCTATATATCTCTCTCTATCTAAGTGTCTATCTATCTGTATATCTATCTATATAACTGTCTATCTATCTATCTATCTATCTATCTATCTATCTATCTATCTATCTATCTATCTATCTATCTATCTATCTATCTATCTATCTATCTATCTATCTATCTATCTATCTATCTGTATATCTATCTATCTATCTATCTATCTATCTATCTATCTATCTATCTATCTATCTATCTATCTATCTATCTATCTATCTATCTATCTATCTATCTATCTATCTATCTATCTATCTATCTATCTATCTATCTATCTATCTGTATAACTGCATATCTATCTATCTATCTATCTATCTATCTATCTATCTATCTATCTATCTATCTATCTATCTATCTATCTATCTATCTATCTATCTATCTATCTATCTATCTATCTATCTATCTATATATCTGTATATCTATCTGTCTATCTATCTATCTATCTATCTATCTATCTATCTATCTATCTATCTATCTATCTATCTATCTATCTATCTATCTATCTATCTATCTATCTATCTATCTGTCTGTCTGTCTGTCTGTCTGTCTGTCTGTCTGTCTGTCTGTCTGTCTGTCTGTCTGTCTGTCTGTCTATCTATCTATCTATCTATCTATCTATCTATCTATCTATCTATCTATCTATCTGTATATCTGTATATCTATCTGTATAACTGTATATCTATCTATCTGTATAACTGCATATCTATCTATCTATCTATCTATCTATCTATCTATCTATCTATCTATCTATCTATCTATCTATCTATCTATCTATCTATCTATCTATCTATCTATCTATCTATCTATCTATCTATCTATCTATCTATCTGTATATCTGTATATCTATCTATCTGTATAACTGCATATCTATCTATCTATCTATCTATCTATCTATCTATCTATCTATCTATCTATCTATCTATCTATCTATCTATCTATCTATCTATCTATCTATCTATCTATCTATCTATCTATCTATCTATCTATCTATATATCTATCTATCTGTATATCTATCTATCTGTATATCTGTATATCTATCTGTCTATCTATCAAACTATCAATCTATCTATCTATCTATCTATCTATCTATCTATCTATCTATCTATCTATCTATCTATCTATCTATCTATCTATCTATCTATCTATCTATCTGTCTATCTGTCTGTCTGTCTGTCTGTCTGTCTGTCTGTCTGTCTGTCTGTCTGTCTGTCTGTCTGTCTGTCTATCTATCTATCTATCTATCTATCTATCTATCTGTATATCTGTATATCTATCTGTATAACTGTATATCTATCTATCTGTATAACTGCATATCTATCTAGGGCGAGTGATGTGGGGGGGGGGGTTGGTTGAGATTTTGTTTGCGCCCTCCTAAAAAAATGGAGCACCAGCCGCCACTGCTTGGGATTGGGTAACTCCACAATGAAATCCATAGACAGGTGGGTCCAGGGCCTCTCTCCTTAGGGTATATGTTGTAGGAGGCCTACTGAAAGGTGTCATGGAGTCTTACTCTGAGCACACACAGAACAGGCAGCTACGAAAGCAGTTACATCAGCCCGTAGACTAGGCCACCAGAATTGTTGGGAAATGGCCCAGAGTTGATTCTTGCCAGGGTGGCCAGCTGCCTTGGGAGAATGGTAAGTCTGGAGCACGGCAGTACGGAGACTCTCCGGGACAAAGCAGCGGTCACAAGGTTTCCCAGGAGGAGCATGGACCTGAGCAGCAAGAATTTTGTCACCCAAAGGAGAAGTAAGACTGGTGCGAACCGTAGCCAGAATACGATCAGGAGGAATCATAGGAACCGCAACCGACTCCAACTTGGAAGTTGAGAAAAATTGTCGTGACAAGGCGTCAGCCCTTACATTCTTACTACCAGGTAAGAATGAGACAATGTAATTGAAACTTGACAAGAAAAGAGCCAATTGCGCCCTTCTGGGAGAAAGGCATTTAGCCTCAGACAAGAATGTGAGATTCTTATGGTCAGTAAGAATAAGACCCGGTACAGTGGTATCTTCAAGGAGATGTCTCCATTTAACAAACATAAAAATTAAGTGCATAAATGCAATGAATAGTCCTAGAATAAACTAGGTAAGACCATAAATATGGATTATACAATATGTACGTGCTAACCTGCAAGAAATATAAACCAATAAATAATAAACCTGATTTTGGAAGAAGCAGTTACTAAAAATGAAAATAGTGACAACTAAAAATCCTTAATTAATTATAAGGAAAAAACGTGACAGTCCATAGTATAGATTTATAAAATAAGTGAGAAGACACCACCAAAGAGTCTATAAAAGTTGCGCGTGGCACAAATTGGACAGGTGACTCCCAGGTTCACAGGTGAGTAGGATCTGAACGGAACGGAACGGTGAGTCAAAACTGGGAAGAGCACTGTGGAGCACATCGGCGTCGCACTACGAGTGTGGGCGTGACGTCATTGCGCTACCTAGGAGCGAGGCTTGGGTATGTGGGCGGAGCGCGGCGGCGCCGCTGTACCCACATCTTTAGAGCCTTTGGACACTGATAATGAGGCTTGGTCTCCGGACTGGGAGACCAAGCTAGATTATGGTTATTTCTTTGTGCTGATGGTATTACTATTTCCCCCTGTTTAAATTTAAATTTAATTTTCCCCCTTTTTAATTGCAATTTTACTTGTGGGTATTTTAATTTGGTGCACTTATGACCTCTGAGACCGGAAGTGCTATTCATTCAGGGCACTTCCGGTCTGTGGACACTCCCAGTGGGGGTCATTATCTGTTTATAAGAGCGGTGATGAGGGGGGCTCCACTCCCCTTCCCACTGTACGCTGATGACATCTGACAGATTATATTGTTTTGACCAGGTGGTCAATAAGCTTTTTTGACTTGTATGACGTATGTCATTTCAGGTCATTTATTTCAGGTAAGCCTCTTGTTGTTCCTGGTGATGGCCCCGGCACCGATTTAGATCTTCTGTTCACTTGTGGTCTTCCCAGTTTTGACTCACCGTTAGATCCTGGAACCAACTATCTACTCACCTGTGAACCTGGGAGTCACCTGTCCAATTTGTGCCACGCGCAACTTTTATAGACTCTTTGGTGGTGTCTTCTCACTTATTTTATAAATCTATACTATGGACTGTCACGTTTTTTCCTTATAATTAATTAAGGATTTTTTGGAGTTGTCACTATTTTCATTTTTAGTCACTGCTTCTACCAATATCAGGTTTATTATTTATTGGTTTATATTTCTTGCAGGTTAGCACGTACATATTGTATAATCCATATTTATGGTCTTACCTAGTTTATTCTAGGACTATTCATTGCATTTATGCACTTAATTTTTATGTTTGTTAATTTGTAGCGCTACACTTTTATATAATTTTTTCACTTTTTGCCTCGAGTCTACAGGTGTGTTAGCTGCTATTTTAGCGTTTTTTGGTTTAGCGCAGCGCTGTACATATCCATTTTTTAACCTGTTCACGATGGAACTGGCACTTCTCCAGTTTATAACAGAGATTGTTTTCTCTTAGTTTCTGAAGCACACGACAAACATTTGTGTGGTGGCTCTCCAGGGACTTGGAAAATATGAGGATATCATCGAGATAAATCACCACGCATAACTGCAACAACTCTCGGAGGACATTGTTAATAAATTCTTGGAAAACTGCCGGGGCGTTACAAAGGCCAAAAGGCATTATGAGGTACTCATAATGGCCTGTTCTGGTATTAAATGCAGTTTTCCATTCGTGGCCCTCCTTAATCCGCGCGAGATTGTATGCTCCTCTCAAATCAAGCTTTGTGAAAACCGTTCCTCCCTTGAGGCGGTCAAATAACTAATGTAATCAACGGAATCGGGTAGGCATTCTTAATCATGAAATGATTGAGACCCTTACAATCAATACAAGGACTCAGTTAACCGCTCTTCTTCTTCACAAACAAGAAACCAGCATCAGCAGGAGACGAGGATTTGCGGATGAAACCTCGAGAAAGTGCGTCTGCAATATACTCCTCCATGGCCTTATCCTCCAAGACCGACAAAAGGTAAACGCAGCCACGAGGCACCAGGTTGAAGGTCAATTGCGCAATCATAAGGCTGGTGTGGAGGCAAACTACCGGCTTGACCTTTGTCAAAGACATCGTTAAAATTGCGGTACTCCTCCAGCAGGGAGGGGGGTGAAGAGGTGCACAGGACCTTGGCTACCTTCTGGAAGCATGTCTCACTGCATTGTGGTGACCAGGAGAGAACCTCAGCACTCAGGGGTTGTGCCTCGGTAACCAAGGATAACCAATAACCAGCAAAAACCTAGGTGAGGAAATAACTTGGAATTGGATCATCTCATGGTGAAGAGCCCCTACGGCCATGGACAATGGAACCGTCTCATGAGTCACATGGGCAGGCTGTAGAGGTCTCCCGTCTAAAGTCTCAATGGCAAGTGAAGTGTCACGCAGCTGCAGCGGAATCGAGTGCTGCGATACAAAGGCAGCATCAATGAACAGGTCTGCAGCCCCAGAGTCGATTAGAGCCTGTATCTCTATGGACGACTCAGCCCAAGAAAGGGTAACCAAAACCAGGGGCTTATCCTTCTGAATAACTGGGGATGAAACAACGCCACCTAAGGTCTGTCCATGACAGGACCTCAAGGTTCGGGTGTTCCCTGGACGGGTAGGACAAGACTTTAAAAAGTGACCTGCCTGGCCACAATAAAGGCACAGTCTCTCCCTCCTCCTAAAGGTTCTCTCATCCGCAGAGAGACGCGTGAAGCACAAGTGCATGGGTTCATCTTCACTTACCGAGGGAGGTGAGGGAGGCATGGGTGGGACTGCAAAGCTCGGAGGCAGACGTACAGGAGGCTTCCGCAAGCGCTCCTAAAAAAAGAGTCTCTCTGAGTCTGGAGTCAATGAGGATGGCAAACATGATCAACTTCTCCAGCTCAGTGGGTATATCTCGGGCTGCTATCTCATCCTTGATGGTATTCGAGAGACCTTGAGAAAAAGCAGCCATGAGGACCTCATTGTTCCAAGCAACCTCTGCTGCCAGAGTACGGAATTTAATGGCATAGTTGGCAACAGTTCTCATACTCTGTTTGATGGACATGAGGCACTTGGCAGCAGAAGCGGAGTGTGCGGGAACATCAAATACTATTTTAAATGAAGTCACAAACTCAGAGTAGCTCAAGACAACAGGTTTTTGCATCTCCCATAGAGAATTTGCCCAGGCCAAGGCTCTCTCAGAATCCAAGATATCACAAAACCTACTTTGCTTCTGACCGTGGTAAAACGCCTGGGGCAGCATCTCAAAGTATATCTCAATCTGGTTGAGAAACCCCCTGCATTGGACTGCATTGCCCCCAAATCGCTGGGGAAGGGGAGCGGAACCAGACATACCTCTTATAGAGGTAACATTCGAGGCGGGTACCTGCACAGAGACTGGAGCAGCAGCAGGGTTGGCCTGAAACATAGATTGTACCGGGGCGGCCACAGTAGGAGATTCCAGGTGAGCCGTGTGACTCAGGAGCGTTTGTAACGCCATGGCAAACTGATCCATGCGTTGATCCAGTTCATTCAATCTGGAAAAAATATTACCAACAAGTGGATTGACTGCATCTTCTGAATTCATGGCCTTCGGCTACTGTCAGAAACCATGAAATCAGACTGAGACAGAAGAACATTTAAATCACACTTGTATAATAATAAAAGTAAAAAGAACAAACTTAGTCAAAACATAGCCAGAGTTCAGTAACTGGAACGAATAGTCAGCCAAGCCAGAAGTCAGGGATCAAAGTAGTGGAACATCAAGCAGGATCTGGAGCCAGAAGGGATGTCAGCAAAGCCAGTCTTTAAACAGAAATGCAGGAGGTGTTTCTTGTAATGTTGACCAAGGTGAAGGCAGATACCCTCTGGACTGGACGGCTTAAGTAGGCAGGACTGACGAGCAGGATATCAACAACAGCTGAGTAACTGTGGAGAGAGATGGGAACTGGCAATTAGTCGACAGCTTAGCAGTCAGCTCAGAGAAGGAAGGCCTGAGCCCAACCCTGACATAATCACATGTAAAATCTGCTTATACATTATTCCAGTTCCTGCTGAACCAGTCGAGATTTGAACCTTCTATGTCTGTTTTCACTCCAGGGATGATATTCATTACTGCAGTTTCTTCCACAAGGAGAGTGACTGAATTATGCGCATTTTCTGCTATGGAATTGTACTGCCTTGTTCTTTAAGTCAAATTGATTATTAAGCTGGGTCCAGCCTTTCCTGGAGGATGAGACAGGGGCGAAATGGAAAAAAGTGGAACTGGCTCATTCCCTTTTGACCTATCTGGACCGGACTAAGGATTTTTGAAAGCAAGATAACATATTTGTTTTTCCAGTTGGGTCAAGGAAATGTTTTGCTTTATCACCTAAAGTCCTGTCTTCCTGGATTGTCAAAATGATTCAGATTACTTACAGAACTCTGGGTCTACCTCTACCATCGGAAGTGAGAGCATGTTCTGTGAGAGGTATGGTAGCCTCGTGGGCAACATATGCCACATTTTCAGCAGAAGTGGTGTGCAGAGCAGCGAGCTGGAGTACAACTAACACTTTCATGAATATGGCCTTACCACCTTCAGAAGCATTTGGATCTACTGTTATCTCGGCAGCTGTCAATCATTAAATTAGGTATGCAGCAAGTGGTGGTGTCTGGGTTCTTTTTCCCTCCCTTCCTTTAGTGTAATTTCCTGGTACTTCCCTTAATAAACTGACATAAGGAGGTCTAGGAATAGGAAAAATAGTTTCATACTTACCACAGTTTTTCTTTCCTGGATCCTCCTTATGTTAGCCTAGGTTTTCCACCCATGGTCTCTGTCATGATACTTGGCAATCAAACACTTCCTAGGGGTAGACAGCCGCACTTTATAGGCTAGTTAAAGGTTGTCCTGGAGGGGTCAGTAGGCTGACTTGAGGAGGATCCAGGAAATTAAAATTACCGCAAGTATGAAAAGCTATTTTCCATAATATTGTACATCTACAGTTTATTGTTTTCATATAGCTTTTAGTCATTTAACCTCTAGTCCAGCAATTAAGGAGTTGATAAACTACACATTACAACCTCTGCTAGTGGTAGATTTAAATCTTCTTAATACCTTTCACTAACTGAAACTGATTTTCAGCTCTGTTTTCTTTTTTCCGTAAGAAGATATTGTGTATCACTCTAAAATTAGTAGAATTAAAGCGTAGAACCCCTTCTCCTATGTTACATTGTGTCATCTATTCCTGGTTTGGAATTGCTAAACAAGATTTTGATGGTAGCCAAGGGAAAGCCGCAGTGGGGAACCAGATCAGAACCAGCGGTCAGATTATATTCTACTAAAACACTAGTGGTTGGATTCTTAATAGCATTGATTAAAACTATAACGCTGTCTGATCAGGCCACCGTGTTAATAAAATAGAACATCTTAAAGGAAGTGCTAAAGAATATTTCATGGAGACTGAATGACTCCCTGTTGCAAGACCTTAAGGTGATGGAGAAGTTAGAGTCAAAAATATATATGTTCTTTTCTCTTAATGACCCATCAGATACTTTTTTAGTGACGGTTTGGGAGGCTTATAAGGTGTACATCAGAGGCATTTTATTAGCTAAAGGAACTCAGATGATTGTATAAAGAATGGGGAAGATTGATTCTCTATTAAGAGAGAGAGGTGAATTAGAAAAAAGGCATAAAATGGGCCAAAAAAGATACTAGTTTATGGCGGTCTCTTATGGGTAGCAGAGAGGAATTAAAAATACATATGTAACAAGAAACAAAACGTACATTTGACATTGATGCAAAAGAAAGGTACGGATGGGGGAATAAACTGGGCAAGGTATTAGAAATGATGCTAAGGGATAAAAAAGCCTCCACATACAGTATATAGCTAGAGTGAAGGATGAAAAGAGTAAGCAATTATTATAGTAAATTATATAGGGTAAATAAGGAGGGATGTGGCCTAAAGAGGAAAAAGAGAAGCAAGGCAGCGCTGAGATATGTGCAGGCAGCTAAACTCCTGAAGTTACCTGAAGATAATCTAAACATGTTGGAAAATCCAATAACCGAGGTGGAGATAATATAGCCAATAAGGAGCATGGTGACATGGAAGTGTCCAGGGCCAGACAGCTACTCAAAAGCGTATTTTAAGAAATTTCAAAAAGCAACTTCTCATTTTTTTATGTAAATATTTGAAGTTATTAAGTGATGAAGCAAGTATGAGGGAGGAGTCTTTAGTTGCATATATTACTGTGCTCAAGCTCAGTCAAAAATTTGTGAAATTTGAGTGCCACATCCCTAAAATAGAACTATCATCGAAACTACACTATTGGTCCCATGCCAATACCATATTGTAATCTGCATGATATATTACTGTGCTGTTGAAGGAAGAGAAAGGACCCTACTTTCCCATCAAGTTACAGGCCAATCTCACTTATGTGAAAATATTTGCCAAGATACTGGCAGAAAGGTTAACACCTTTACTGCCAAAGTGGATTCACGTGGACCATGTGGGTTCCATGCTGAGATGTAATGGTAAAGATAATTTGTTAAAAACTTTAATGTTAATCCGCAGGGTCAAAGATGAAGGATCCCATGCCGAACTCCTGTCAATAGAAGCAGAAAAAGCATTTGACAGGGTCGACTGGGAATTCATGTTTGTTACCCTGAGAGAACTAGGCCTGAGGGTTAAAATTATGAAGTGAATTTTACAATTATATTGCCACCCTACTGCAAGAGTCTGGGTTAATAGAAGCTTGTCTTAGTTCTTCAAACTATTTAATGGTACAAGGCAAGGAAGCCCCCTATCGCCAATGCTATTTGTATTTTCATTACAGCCACTTTTATCCTCGATCTGAGCTAATGCAAATATAAAATGTATCACACTAGGGGGAAAAGAATTTAAAGTCAAAGCTTACGCAGATGATTTATTATTTTATATTTCCAGTCAAAGAGTAATCCCAAATATAATAGAAGATCTGAAACAGTACTGGAAAATATCAAATTTTAAAATTAATATAGCAAAGTCAGAGATCTTGAATATTTCAGTACCAATTAAAGAGCACTTGGCAATAGTGCCCAGATATTTGGGTATTAGACTTACTCCTTTACAGAAGCTCTATATAAAGCGAGTTATATTCTAATGCTGTGAAGAGGGAACTGGATTCTTTAAGATACAGGCCTCTCGTGTGGGTGGGCAGAATAAATACAGTAAAAATAGTATTCTGCCTAGGGTTCTGTATGTATCTTAGATGTTCTCCATTGTCTTACCACAAGTGTTTTTTTTAGGATATTAAGATCAGTTGTCTTGAAATCTAAAGGGCTGTATAGACATCCTAGGATTGCTTACGCAGTCTTGACAAAGGCTAAAGAGGCAGGGGGACTGGCACTACCTGATTTCAAAAGAAACTATCAGGCAGTAGGACTATTAAGACTGGTGGAATGGACACAGAAAAAATTGTCACACAGTCGGTTGGCATTAGGTACAGTGATATGGGCTCCACAACAATATCAGGAGTTAAAGCGGAGCTAAACTGAAAAGGGTAAGCTCCGCATGTCTGCCTCTTACCCCCCTTCACTGCCATATTTGGCACCTTTTGGGGTGGAGCTCAGTTTGCCACCCCCCTCCCCCCGCAGCCGGCCCATTAACAAAGCACAGCGTGCTTCACGCATGTATAGTAGGAAACCTGCTGTGAAGCCGCAAGGCTTCACTGCCGGTTTCCCTTAGTCAAGATAGTGATGCCAGCCCCTGATAGCTGATTGAAAAATCGTCTAGGGTGAGGACACCGCTGGATTCCTGGACAGGTAAGTGCACTAATATTAAAAGCCAGCAGCTACAGTATTTGTAGCTGCTGACTTTTAATTTTTTTGGGGGGAGCCTGGAGCTCATTTTTAACTAAAATCATGAGTTCATTAAGAAGAAATGCAAGGGAATGGGATGAAGTACATAGAAAACTTTAATGGGAGTATAATTCCCTGGGGGCGCTCTCTCATCCCCCCTCTTTTCCTGCGGCCTGCCAGGTTGCGTGCTTGGATAAGGGTCTGGTATGGATTTTTGGGAGAACCCCAAGCATTTTTTTTTATTTTGGCACGGGGTTCCCCTTAACCTGAAGGGCCTGGTATGGAATTTGGGGGGACCCCCACGCATTTTTTTAAAATTTTGTGGAAATTCCATGCCATTTTTATCAATGAACTTTTATATGTATTGCCGGGACCGACAATTCATTATAGCCACGAGTACTTTTAAATTACTTTTTTTCCTTTAGAAATGTCATTTTGCTCTCAGACTGTTCTAAACATGGGAAACATGCGCCACTTTACAGGCATACTATAGACACCACCCAAGGTATGAAATTTAAAGGAATATTACAGTTTTATTGTTTCACTTTAAGCATTATTAAAATCACTGCTCCCGAATAAACGGACGTTTTTAAAACTTTTTTTTGCATTGATACATGTCCCCTGGGGCAGGACCCGGGTCCCCAAACACTTTTTATGACAATACCATGCATATAAGCCTTTAAAATTAGCACTTTTGATTTCTCCCATAGACTTTTAAAGGGTGTTCCGCAGCTTTCGAATGTGCCGCGAACACCCTAAATTGTTTGCTATTCGGCGAACAGGCGAACACCTGATGTTCAAGTCGAACTTATGTTCGACTCGAACATCGGGCCCATCCCTACCCAGAAGCCTAATTTCAATGGAAAAGTTATGCAGTTCACCAGATGGTAAGGGGCACTATATCTTGCAAATATTTGGTATGTTAGTAGGAGAAGCAGAACCTAAAATACCATCTTATATAACTAATGAGAGCAAGATTTGAGTTCACTGGAGAATGATCATCAGAGAGCTAGATAAGATATGAAAAGGAGGAATGGGAAAATAAATGGGGGGTCATCAACCTATGTTTATGTATGCTAACTTTTATATTTTGTAAGGAATTAGTCTGTGTGGGATATTTTGAATATTTAAGAAGGGGGACCACAAATGAGAAGGGAGGTAAGGGGGTCAGGGTGCAGAATGCATAGGACTTTTGATTGTGGAATAATGTAAATAGTAAATTGTTTGTAACTTAGAAAATAAGAAAGAAAGAATAAAAAAGAAAAAAAAAAGAAACCAGCGGTCAGCAGCCTGAATTATATTATATATATGTGTCTGAACAGCCACTGCATTAGGTGAGCAGTCCTTTGTTAGTGATATTGTGTATGATCTATACAAGCTCTCTGCAACTCTAGAAATGCTCCCACTCTCTATACTGTATATTTTCCCTTTAGAACAAAGGGGCCTATAGAAATCCACCCCTCCTCCCTACATGAATGAGTACAGGGGCACATAGTACTCATTTACAGAAGAACGAAAAAGTAAATAAAAGAAAAGAAAAGAAATAAAAAGACCTTCACCATAAAAAAAAGTATTTTTTTAACATATCCCCCCTCCAAAAAATTATGTCACACAAGGTAAATCCATAATCAATTATGTCGATCCAATGTAGATCCAATTTCAACCACCATGATCCATTGTCATAATGACCAACTGCCTGAGGATGTTGACCCACTGGAAATGATGCTGCCCTGCCACTATTCGTGTCACAAATCACAGATCCCTGGCCAGTTTCTGATTGCAAAAAAATCAGCCTGAGATCAAAAAAGTGTCTGTTTTGACACCCAAAAGAGGTTCTTTCTAGAAAAGCCAAAGCTACACACAGACACATGCATTTTACAGCTGCTGGTGGCTCTCCGTTCACTGCCTCTGCAGCTTTCCCATTTAGCTCCTGAATACAATTTTCTCTGGCAAACCTAGCTCTGCCACTGGCTACAGAGAGCTGTGGTTTCACAACTGACAATCCAGCAGGAAAATCTATCAGTCTAACTCCCTGACTGTAACCCTGTTGTCTTCTTTACAAATTTGACTAGTACACTTTCGAAATTGTACTGATGCGCCATTTCACAAGCAGATTCAGTGCATCTTCCATGCATTTTATTTAAAGTAATTGAGCATTTTTAAATTTAACTTTAAAGAATTAAGAATTCTAATTCCAGGTATGGCATTTTATACATAGTTACATTGGTCCAGCTTGGAAATCACTGAGAAGCTGGAAATTGCTGTAATAGCCATTGATACTCCAGTAATCTCCACTAGTATCCGGGTCTCATGCCTGTGACTGCCCTGTTGCATTCTGATAACAGGAAGTTGAGCGCTCAGTGCCATTCAGAGAATGCTTTGTATTCTCCTAACGATTGCAATTTTTTACATTGGCACATTAGTTAGGTTGAAAAAAGACACAAGTCCATCTAGTTCAACCAATAAAAAAAAATAAAAAATCATACAATCCCATATACACAATCCTATACCCACAGTTGATCCAGAGGACGATGAAAAACCCCAGCAAAGCATGATCCAATTTGCTCCAGCAGGGGAAAAAATTCCTTTCTTATCCCCCCGAGAGGCAATCAGATTTTGCCTGGATCAACTTTACCTATAAATGTTAGTACCCAGTTATATTATGTACATTTAGGAAAGAATCCAGGTTTTTTTTTTAAAGCAATCTACTTAGCTGGCTGAACTACCTCTGGAGAGAGTCTTTTACACAGCTCTTACTGTGAAGAAACCTTTCCATATTTGGAGATGAAACCTCTTTTCCTCTAGATGTGAAGAGTGCCCCCCTGTCCTCTGTGATGACCTCTAAGTGAATACCTCAACATCAAGTTCACTATATGCACCTCTTATGTATTTGTACATGTTGAATCATATCCCCCCTTAATCTCCTCTTCTCAAGAAAAAATAAATTCAGTTCTTCTAATCTTTCCTCTTAGCTGAGCTCCTCCATGCCTCTTATCAGTTTGGTTGCCCTTCTCCGCACTTTCTCTAGTTCCCCGAATTGTTCTTTGACTGAATGATGTGTAGAGGTGGCGCAGTGACGTCGCGCTCCCCACCTTGTCCAAAATAAGCAGTAGTAGAGTATGTATTGTGCTGTCCTAGCCAACAATCCAGATAGAGTGATATAATAAAACACCCCTGTTCCCCAGTCATTTTTCTTATTTAAAGCAAAAAAAAAAAAAAAACAGCAGCGCTTAAATAATGACAAAAATAACAAGCAAAAATAAATCAAACATTTGGGTCCATAACAGTCCATTAGGGATGAGCCGAACACCCCCCGGTTCGGTTCGCACCAGAACTTGCGAACAGACCAAAACTTTGCACGAACGTTAGAACCCCATTGAAGTCTATGGGACTTGAACGTTCAAAATCAAAAGTGCTCTTTTTAAAGGCTAATTTGCAAGTTATTGTCCTAAAAACGGTCTGAGGACCTGGGTCCTGCCCCAGGGGACATGGATCAATGCAAAAAAAAGTTTTAAAAACGGCCGTTTTTTCGGGAGCAGTGATTTTAATAATGCTTAAAGTGAAACAATAAAAGTGTAATATTCCTTTAAATTTCGTACCTGGGGGGTGTCTAAAGTATGCCTGTAAAGGGGCGCATGTTTCCTGTGTTTAGAACAGTCTGACAGCAAAATGACATTTCAAAGGAAAAAAGTCATTTAAAACTACTCGCCGGCTATTAATGAATTGCCGGTCCGACAAAACACATAAAAGTTCTTTGATAAAAACTGAATGGGATTTCCCCACAGGGGAACCCCAAACCAAAATTTTAAAAAAAACTGGCGTGGGGGTCCCACTAAATTCCATACCAGGCCCTTCAGGTCTGGTATGGATTTTAAGGGGAACCCCGCACCAAAATGTAAAAAAAAATTGGCGTGGGGTCCCCCCAAAAATCCATACCAGACCCTTATTCGAGCGCGCAACCTGGCAGGCTGCAGGAAAAGAGGGGGGAGGAGAGAGCGCCCCCCTGAACCGTACCAGGCCACATGCCCTCAACATTGGGAGGGTGCTTTGGGGTAGCGGCCCCCAAAGCACCTTGTCCCCATGTTGATGAGGACAAGGGCCTCATCCCCTCAACCCTTGGCTGGTGGTTGTGGGGGTCTGCGGGCGGAGGGGCACATTTTGCTTCCGAAAAAACGGCCGTTTTTAAAACTTTTTTTGCATTGATACATGTCCCCTAGGGCAGGACTCGGGTCCCCAAACACTTTTTATGACAATACCATGCAAATTAGCCCTTAAAATTAGCACTATTGATTTCTCCCATAGACTTTTAAAGGGTGTTCCGCGACTTTCGAATTTGCTGCGAACACCCCAAATTGTTCGCTGTTCGGCGAACTGGCAAACAGCCGATGTTCAATTTGAACATGAGTTTGACTCGAACTCGAAGCTCATCCCTACAGTTCATATGTGAATAAGTGTTCTCTCCTGTGACTTTAATAAAAAATAAACGTGCAGATACAATCACCTCTTGGGTTGTGATAACCAGTAAAAAGCCACATCCATCCATTTCCTTTCACCCAAACTTGAAAGGAAATCCGCCACTATATAACACTTTTAGCAGAAGACTCTTACCAGATGAGATGGATCATAGAGTTATAAATGGTCAAATAGGCTTTGGTTATATATTCTTCCAATGGCCCCCAGTGCAGTAACAACCATCACACCTCCACTTGAGAAGATAAACGCTAAAAAAATATATATACTCCCATGGTGAAAGTACGTTAAAAACTTGAGCCTTTTACTTAAAGAGGAAGTAAAATCTTCTTGTTTATTTGTAGCTACAGGTAAGTCTGTAATAAGGCTTACCTGTAGGTACTGTAAATATCTCCTAAACTTGCACCATTTAGGAGATATTTACTATATACTGTACGCCACTGACATCATTTGCGCATGCGCTCTGAAGAAACGGGCACACATGCCATTTCTTCGGTGCCCTGTGCCGTGACCAGCGGCTCCTGCACACATGCATGGGAGTGACATCATCACGGCTCCAGCCAATCACAGCGCCTGAGCCCGCGAACCCAGAAGAAACACTGGGGAAGATGTCAGCTATCTCAGTGGTGTGCGGGCACCGCTGCAGGGCTTGGTTCTAAGGTAAGTATTTCATAATGAGCTAGTATGCGATACATACTAGCTCATTATGCCTTTGTCTTACAGGTTTTTTTTATCGGGTTTACAACCTCTTTAACAAAAAAGATGTACAATCACACTTGATAATAAACACTGTGAAATCACCGCCTCACACTGAGGCAGTAGCAGGCTGATGGTTTAGGGAAAAAAATGCTGGCTAGGATGGGCAATAGTGCACGATGCTATCACATACAAGCCACGGCCTACATGTTTCATCGGAAACTACGTCTTCGGGGAATGAGCTAGACCAATTTGACTTCCATGACAGCACAGCAAGAAAGCAGCAAATTGTACCTTGGGACCTTGCCACATTCCTTGCGGTTGATGAGTCTTGTTTCTAAAATATAACAGGGGGATGACATTGAAAATGCTGTTCTAATCCTTAAAGCTGAGGTAAACTTACCTTTCCTTCAATGGTTCCTGTCCCTCACCAGCACCTGCATCTTGTGCTGGGTGCCAGTCTTGGGATGCATTATTGACCAACACAAGATGACATCACTCCTGTGCATGCACAGGAACCAGTCATCCTGGCAAACAGGGACTGTGCCATCAATGTAAGCTGAGCTGAGCTGGTACAGCTCAGTTTACATGCAGGAGAAGACAGCAAGAAGACAGGTAGGTATATCTTAATATCTCTATATAGTGCAGCGCTACCACAAAAAATGAAAATTAAATATTAAATATATTCCAATCATCTATACTTGAGCATTTTCGTACATACAAATAAATATAAAAATTGTGATAAACTAAATAATAATAATCAAATAAGGTCCATATGAAATAAAATTAATGAAGTGAAACAGTTCAGAGGATCCCAAACAACTTCCAGTGAATGTGCAGTCCCAGAAAGCATAAAGATTTCTTCACAAAAAATGCTCTTCACTTAATCACCACAATGCCTTCATCCCACCTCATGGGTGTCCTCTCACCTGCTCAACTGGACCTTAATATGCTAAGGTTACACAATTTACAGTGTTACACGATTTACAGTATATGAAAAGCAAGAAGAGAATTAAAAATCCGAAAGGGGGGGCGGTGACGTCATCACGCTGGGTGGAGCCGGGCAGAGCTTCAGACGCTATGCATGAGATATGAGTTATGCTGCCATTTTACTTTTAATATGTAAGTGATTTTTTGGACTTTTAATAAAATTTGATAAAGCAATCTGCACTATTGGGCTTTCTTCTTGCTTTTCATATGAATTGTGTAACACTGAGGAGTTGAGGATTGAAGCTGGTGAACAAGTAGAGCTGTGTCATTATATTAATTAAAAGGCACATTTGACCTCCTTAGCATAGTGAGATCCAGTTAAGCAGGTGAGAGGACTCCCATGAGGTTGGGTGAAGGGCACTGTGGTGATTAAGTGAACAGCAGTTTTTGTGAAGAAATCTTTATGCTTTCTGGGAATGCACATTCACTGGAAGGTGTATGGGATCCTGTGATGAACTGTTTCACTTCAATAATTATATTTGATATGGACTTTATTTGATTATTATTATTTAGTTTATCAATATTTTCATATTTTTTATATGTATGAATATGCACAAATATAGAGGATTGGGATACATTTAATATTTCATTTTCATTTTTTGTGGTAGCACTGCACCATATAGAGATCATAAAATGTTTTTGCATTTAGCACAGATGGGTGTATGCATTTGCTAGCTGCTAGCTGCTTTCTTTTCCATATTGGATATTTTTTTTTTTTTGACTGAACACTTGATTTATGTGCTTTTTTTAAAAATCTTTGATCACTGCTGTAGTTTTAGACACTGAATATTGGGATATTTTGACGAGCGTGGATGGTTTCTCACCCATTTTTAGGTGTATTTTATTGCATGTCACTTCTGCCATAAAGAGCCCGCTTTCTCACAGTGCATCCAAAAATGCTGGTTTACAGCACAGACAATAAAATTAAATTTGTCAGAATTTCCAAAATTCAAATCGAATTTCAAATCAAATTCCATTCTAATTGGAAAGGTAATTCGAACTGTAAACATATTGCTGAAATCAAAGACTGTGGGGGTCATTTACTATAGCACCAATAAATGATCCTGCGGTTCCGGAAAATAGCGCCCAGTTAAGGCCATTTAGGACTTCAACTATCAGAAACTGGGCGCACATGCAAACAGAAAGCGCACTATTGCCGGCGAACATGCCTGTCAGATCGCATACAGTATGCGGGAATAGTGCAAGTCAATGGGGCTCGAACCTGCAAAATCCAAAGTTCTCGCTGAAGGCTTATATGCAAGTTCTTTGCCATAAAAAGTGTATGGGGACCTGGATCCTGCCCCATGGGGACATGTATCAATGAAAATTTCTTTTTTTTAAATGGCAATTTTCAGGAGCAGTGATTTTAGTAATGCTTAAAGTGAAACAATAAAAATAAAAAAATTCCTTTAAATATCGTGCCTGGGGAGTGTCTTTATTCTGCCTGTAAAGTAACACATCTGACCAATGTGTGGAACATTGCTGCAGCAAAATGAAATTTTTAAAGAAAAAATGTCATTTAAAATTGCTCGCGGCTGTAATGTATTGCCGGATTCCGGCAATATACATAAAAACCAAGGAAAAATATGGCGTGCGGTCCCCCCCAGTCCATAACAGGCCCTTCGTGTCTGGTATGGACATTAAGGGGAACTCCATGCCAAAATTTTTAAAAATGGAGTAGGGGTCCCCCCCAAACTCCATTCCAGACCCTTATCTAAGCAAGAAACCATGGCAGGCCAGGAAAGGGGGGGGGGGGTGAGAGCGGCCACCCTTCCTTCTGTACCATATGAGGCCGCTTGCCTTCAACATGGGAAGGGTGCTTTGGGGTCCCCCCCAAAGCACCTTGTTCCCATGTTGATGGGGACAAGGACCTCTTCCCCACAACTCTTGCCCGGTGGTTGTGGTGGTCTGTGGGTGGGGAGCTTATAGGAATCTGAAAGGGTCCCCAGATCCTGGCCCCCCCATGTGAATGGGTACCGGGTACATTGTACCCCTACCCATTCACCAAAAAAAAGCAGTGAAATGTGACAAAAAACAATAGCCGGTTTTTGACAATTCCTTTATTGTAAAATAGCTTTGAGCGGTCTTCTCCCCCGAGCCGTGTCTCCGGCCGTCACCTTCTCCTGGTGCAGTCGCTTTTGCCACCATCTTCTGTCATCATCGTCTCCTGCCGCCGCCTTTCCCACCACTGCTTACTTCTCCCACTTCTGTGTTCTTCCTCACCGCCGTCTTCCTCCATTGTGTCATCCGCTGTCTGGCGTCTCTTACACGGCCATGGGGCATGCCCATCCGTTGACGTCACACGGAGAGCCTGCCCCCTTTTTTTTTAAACAAAGGGGGCGGACTCTCTGTTATAACACAATGGAGGAAGACAGCGGTGAGGAAGAACAAGGTGGAGAGGAAGACCACAGCAGAAGGAGAAGAAGCTGGTGGCGGGAGAGACTGCACCAGGAGAAGATGACAGCGGGAGACACGGCTTGGGGGAGAAGACAGCTCAGAGCTATTTTACAATAAAGAAATTGTCAAAAACTGGCCACTGTTTTTTGACAGTTTTTTTTTTTTTTGGGAGAATGGGTAGGGGTACAATGTGCCCGATACCCATTCACATAGGTTGGGCAGGGATCTGGGGGCCCCCTTGTTAAAGGGGGCTTCCAGATTCTGATAAGCCCCCCGCCCGCTGACCACCACAACTACCAGGCAAGGGTTGTGGGGTTGAGGGCATGTGGCCTGGTACAGTTCAGGAGGGGGGCTATTTCTCATCCCCCCTTTTCCTGCCTGCCAGGTTGCATGCTCGGATAAGGGTCTGGTATGGATTTTGAGGGGACCCCCATGCCATTTATTTTTTTTTATATCTTGGTGCAGGGCTCACCCTAAAATCCATACGAGACCCAAAGGGCCTGTTATGAACAGGGGGTGGAACTCATTTTTTTTCAATTATTTTTATCTATATTGCCGGGATCTGACAATACATTACAGCCGCAAGCAGTTTTGAATGACATGTTTTCCTTTAGAAAGGTCATTTTGCTGTGGTACTGTTATAAACACGGGAAATATGCGCTACTTTACAGGAAGACTAAGGAGACCCCCCAGGCACGATATTTAAAGGAATATTTCCTTTTTCTTGTTTGACTCTAAGCATTATTAAAATCACTGCTCCTGAAAAAAGGGTCCGTTTTTAAAACTTTTTGGGGGGGGTCCACTCAGAATCCATACTAGACCCGAAGGGCCTGGTATAGACCTAGGGGGGGAACCCCACACACAGTCATCAGCTGACAGCTGATTACCCTTTGGTTGTTAAGGATGCGGCGGCTGGCTTCCCAACACCCCGGTTATAAACCAGCTATATACAGTGTTAAAATAAAAACCACAAAACACATCAAAAATCACATCACAAATGCAACAGATGAGTTTCTGGTGCGATTGCATTGAAAACTATTACCCGCAAATTGCGGGATAAAAGTCCATTTCCAAAAACGCACTGGCAGCAAAAGGCATGGATGTGAACTAGTACCATAGGAAAAATGCAAAACTGATGGTCCACAAGTAAAGCGCCCCAACCACTGTGCTTCCGGATAAGTAAAAAGTGAATATCTAAAGGAGAAACCTACAGCTGCCACTTAGATATAACAACAAGAGAGAGCGCACACCAGCCCTAGTGTGTTATCGTTTAATAGATAAAGATAAGTGTATCAAAAACGAGGGTTGCACTCACAAACATCCAGCGTTAAATGGCATAAACAGCTCCATAATAGCCTCCTCTCCTGGTCTGTAGGGATCAGTTAGCTCACAGCAACTAGCAGCGTGGTAAAGTATTCCAGTATTACAACATTCAACGATCAGCACTGGGCTATAAAAAGAGCTGTCCAAAAGCACTGGCCAATTTTGGGGCAGGACAATACACTTGGAAAAATCCTCCCCAATAAACCTCGGGTAGTATTCCGACGTGCGAAAAATGCTTGAAAATGCAAAACATCCCTCAATTCTTTAACATTACTGGATGTTATAGATGTAAAGGCATTAAAAGCGTGTAAATTTATCTCTCATGGCCAGAAGTCATTTAGTTGTAAAGATGGCCGTACCTTCTACATTAAACAATTTATATGTTGCAATACCCAGTTTGTTATCTATGGGTTGAGGTGCCCATGTGGGTACCTCTATGTAGGTAGAACAGTGCCTGCGATGAGGACCCGCTTTGGTGAACTCCGTAGGTTCATAGAAAAAAAGGTTGAGAAGCATAGTGTGCCACGTCACTTTAAGCATAAACATGATGGCAGCACTACAGGGTTGAAACTTTTTGGTATAGTATCCATACCTATGTCTATCCTGGAAGGTGAACATTTTGCAAACGTGAATCCTATTGGATTTTCACTCTAAACAGTATGGCACCAGAAGGGTTAAACGAAGAATTTGAAATAGGTACTCTCATATGATGTTATAGATGTAATTCTGTATATTCTGTTTGACATTGTTTGGCCTTTCATTCGAGTGGTGTTGTGGATGGGAGTTGAACCAGTGACCCTTTGTGCTGCCGGTTGAGAGTGCTGCCCTGAATACTTATTCACATCCTCCATATTCATTATTTTAGTTTTAGACTTTCGTTTTGTATGAATCAGATTATAATTTTATCAGATAGGGGTCCATTTTAGTATGGGACCCCACCATATACTTTATAGTTTAATATCGACCTCTCCGCTCTTCTCAAGACCTCCTGCTTTCAAGCTCTCTCATCTCCTCCTCCCATGCGCGTCTCCAGGATTTCTCCAGAGCCTCTCCCATCCTCTGGAACTCGCTACCTCCATCTATCCGGCTATCCCCTACTCTTGCTACCTTCAGGCAATCCCTGAAAACTCATCTTTTCAGGAAAGCCTATCACGTCTCCAACTAATCTCCTACCACTTCCACCAGCTCATTCCCCACAGTTACAACCTTTTGTACCACCTGCCCCACCCTATTAGATTGTAAGCTCTTCTGAGCAGGGCCCTCTTAATCCTATTGTATTGTATTGTATTATAACTGTATTGTCTCCCTTTTATATTGTAAAGCGCTGCGTAAACTGTTGGCGCTATATAAATCCTGAAAAATAATAATAATAATAATATAACTTTATTTCTTCACCACCTAAAAACCAAATAATATAATACAATTAATTCCTACATTGGATATGCCATGACGTCTTGCATCCTTATTGATATGATGTTGTATTATGTATATATTATATATCATTTATTCATGTATTTTGATAAGTATGATTATGCCCTCGCATTGTGATTTTCTGTTGTTGATGATATTAACTAATATATAGTGTATATTTTATAGTACTGTTCACATAAGTACTTTTTAATAAGTTTTAATTACATATGACAAGAATTCATTTAATTTAGATTTACATTAAAGATAGTGCTAATTCTCTATGTTTATTTGTACTAAACACCATTTTAGGATGCTATATAACCCCCTCCGTCTTGTAGATACCTCTTGCTGTGTACTCCGTGCTCCTGGTCTGTTATGATGCCTTTGGTTCATAGATAGGAGGGGCGGGGGGTTTGAGCATATATTATCACTAGAGGAGATGAGGGCATTATCTGAAGAAGGAGGCCACGCCCCCGAAACATGTTGTCCTAGCAATTGCATGAAGCTTACGAGAGGAGTCAGCTGCATCACTGTGCATCCCCTCCCTGGCCACGAGTGACGTCAGGCAGCGCCGGCTGGTCCGTGTGAGTGCTTTGAGAGGTTTGTGTTACAAGCAAGCAGGCGGTCTGTGCTTACTGGAATACTTTACCACGCTGCTAGTTGCTGTGAGCTAACTGATCCCTACAGACCAGGAGAGGAGGCTATTATGGAGCTGTTTATGCCATTTAACGCTGGATGTTTGTGAGTGCAATCCTCGTTTTTTATACACTTATCTTCATCTATTAAACGATAACACACTAGGGCTTGCGTGCGCTCTCTCTTGTTTTTATATATTTTCAGAATCATGTCTACCACCCAGTGGACTTTTGGGAGAGCTGCAACACCTTAAGCGAGGAATATACATACAGACTGTTTACTGTTGGAATAGGTATAGTGGGGACAGCGCTAAACTTGGTTTGTTGTGTGTGTTTGCACTTAGATATAACAAATATGTGAACAATATTTAACCACTTAAGGACCGCCTCACGCCGATGTACGTCGGCAAGGCGGCACAGGCAGGCAAAATCACGTACATATACGTGATTTGCCTCCCGCGGGTGGGGGGTCTGATTGGACCCCCCCGGTGCCCGAGGCGGTCCTGTTTTGTCCCCCGGCGATCGGAGGTGAGGGGGAGGCCATCCGTTTGTGGCCCCCCCTCGCGATCACCACCGGCCAATGGGAACATTCCTTTGCTGCTGTATGCTAAACAGCAGCAAAGGAAATGATGTCATCTCTCCTCGGCTTGGTATTTTCCGTTCCGGCGCCGAGGAGAGAAGACTGAAATGTGAGTACACAAACACTACACACACAGTAGAACATGCCAGGCACACAAAACACCCCGATCCCCCCCCCGATCGCCCCCCGATCACCCCCCCGTCACAAACTGACACCAAGCAGTTTTTTTTTTCTGATTACTGCATGGTGTCAGATTGTGACAGTTACAGTGTTAGGACAGTTAGGGTTAGCCCCCTTTAGGTCTAGGGTACCCCCCTAACCCCCCCTAATAAAGTTTTAACCCCTTGATCACCCCTTGTCACCAGTGTCGCTAAGCGATCATTTTTCTGATCGCTGTATTAGTGTCGCTGGTGACGCTAGTTAGGGAGGTAAATATTTAGGTTCGCCGTCAGCGTTTTATAGCGTCAGGGACCCCCATATACTACCTAATAAATGTTTTAACCCCTTGATTGCCCCCAAGTTAACCCTTTCACCGCTGATCACCGTATAAGTGTTACGGGTGACGCTGGTTAGTTCGTTTATTTTTTATAGTGTCAGGGCACCCGCTGTTTATTACCGAATAAAGGTTTAGCCCCCTGATCGCCCGGCAGTAATATGCGCGCCCCAGGCAGAGTCAGATTAGCGCCAGTACCGCTAACACCCACGCACGCAGCATACGCCTCCCTTAGTGGTATAGTATCTGAACGGATCAATATCTGATCCGATCAGATCTATACTAGCGTCTCCAGCAGTTTAGGGTTCCCAAAAAACGCAGTGTTAGTGGGATCAGCCCGGATACCTGCTAGCACCTGTGCTTTGCCCCTCCGCCCGGCCCAGCCCAGCCCACCCAAGTGCAGTATCGATCGATCACTTACACTTACAAAACACTAAACGCATAACTGCAGCGTTCACAGAGTCAGGCCTGATCCCTGCGATCGCTAACAGTTTTTTTGGTAGCATTTTGGTGAACTGGCAAGCACCAGCCCCAGGCAGCGTCAGGTTAGCGCCAGTACCGCTAACACCCACGCACGCACCGTACACCTCCCTTAGTGGTATAGTATCTGAACGGATCAATATCTGATCCGATCAGATCTATACTAGCGTCCCCAGCAGTTTGGGGTTCCCAAAAACGCAGTGTTAGCAGGATCAGCCCAGATACCTGCTAGCACCTGCGTTTTGCCCCTCCGCCCAGCCCAGCCCACCCAAGTGCAGTATCGATCGATCACTGTCACTTACAAAACACTAAATTCATAACTGCAGTGTTTGCAGAGTCAGGCCTGATCCCTGCGATCGCTAACAGTTTTTTTGGTAGCATTTTGGTGAACTGGCAAGCACCAGGCCCAAGCAGCGTCAGGTTAGCGCCAGTACCACTAACACCCACGCACGCAGCATACACCTCCCTTAGTGGTATAGTATCTGAATGGATCAATATCTGACCAGATCAGATCTATACTAGCGTCCCCAGCAGTTTAGGGTTCCCAAAAACGCAGTGTTAGTGGGATCAGCCCAGATACCTGCTAGCACCTGCGTTTTGCCCCTCCGCCCGGCCCAGCCCAGCCCACCCAAGTGCAGTATCGATCGATCACTGTCACTTACAAAACACTAAACGCATAACTGCAGCGTTCGCAGAGTTGGGCCTGATCCCTGCGATCGCTAACAGTTTTTTTGGTAGCTTTTTATTGAACTGGCAAGCACCAGTGGCCTAGTACACTCCGGTCGTAGTCAAACCCGCACTGCAGTAACACTTGGTGATGTGGCGAGTCCCATAAGTGCAGTTCAAGCTGGTGAGGTGGCAAGCACAAGTAGTGTCCCGCTGCCACCAAAAAGACAAACACAGGCCCATCGTGCCCATAAAGCCCTTCCTGCTGCATTCGCCAATCCTAATTGGGAACCCACCACTTCTGCAGCGCCCGTACTTCCTCCATTCAGATCCCCAACCAAATGCAGTCAGCTGCATGAGAGGCATTTTCTTTATGTCCTCCCGAGTACCCCTACCCAACGAACCCCCCAAAAAAGATCGCGGATATAGGCGTGACACGCGCTATTATTGTCCCTCCTGTCCTGACAATCCTGGTCTTTGCATTGGTGAATGTTTTGAACGCTACCATTCACTAGTTGAGTATTAGCGTAGGGTACAGCATTGCACAGACTAGGACACACTTTCACAGGGTCTCCCAAGATGCCATCGCATTTTGAGAGACCCGAACCTGGAACCAGTTACAGTTATAAAAGTTAGTTACAAAAAAAGTGTAAAAAAAAAAATATATATAAAATAAAAAAAAAATAGTTGTCGTTTTATTGTTCTCCCTCTCTCTATTCTCTCTCTCTATTGTTCTACTCTTTTTTACTGTATTCTATTCTGCAATGTTTTATTGTTATTATGTTTTATCATGTTTGTTTTTCAGGTATGCAATTTTTTATACTTTACCGTTTACTGTGCTTTATTGTTAACCATTTTTTTGTCTTCAGGTACGCCATTCACAACTTTGAGTGGTTATACCAGAATGATGCCTGCAGGTTTAGGTATCATCTTGGTATCATTCTTTTCAGCCAGCGGTCAGCTTTCATGTAAAAGCAATCCTAGCGGCTAATTAGCCTCTAGACTGCTTTTACAAGCCGTGGGAGGGAATGCCCCCCACCGTCTTCCGTGTTTTTCTCTGGCTCTCCTGTCTCAACAGGGAACCTGAGAATGCAGCCGGTGATTCAGCCTGCTGACCATAGAACTGATCAGAGACCAGAGTGGCTCCAAACATCTCTATGGCCTAAGAAACCGGAAGCTACAAGCATTTTATGACTTAGATTTCGCCGGATGTAAATAGCGCCATTGGGAAATTGGGGAAGCATTTTATCACACCGATCTTGGTGTGGTCAGATGCTTTGAGGGCAGAGGAGAGATCTAGGGTCTAATAGACCCCAATTTTTTCAAAAAAGAGTACCTGTCACTATCTATTGCTATCATAGGGGATATTTACATTCCCCGAGATAACAATAAAAATGATTAAAAAAAAAAATGAAAGGAACAGTTTAAAAATAAGATAAAAAAGCAAAAAAATAATAAAGAAAAAAAAAAAAGCACCCCTGTCGCCCCCTGCTCTCGCACCATGCATGTGAGGTATCACCGCGAAGGTCAGATCGAGGGCAGTAATTTTTGCAGTAGACCTCCTCTGTAAATCTAAAATGGTAACCTGTAAAGGCTTTTAAAGGCTTTTAAAAATGTATTTATTTTGTTGCCTACTTTCCAAAATGGGGTCATTTGGGAGGGTTTTGTGCCACCTGGGCATTCCATGGCCTCCGAAACTGTGATAGGCAGTGAAGAGTGAAATCAAAAATTTACACCCTTAGAAATCTTGAAGGCGGTGATTGGTTTTCGGGGTCCCGTACGCGGCTAGGCTCCCAAAAAGTCCCACACATGTGGTATCCCCGTACTCAGGAGAAGCAGCTGAATGTATTTTGGGGTGCAATTCCACATAGGCCCATGGCCTGTGTGAGCAATATATCATTTAGTGACAACTTTTTGTAAATATTTTTTTTTTTTTTTGTCATTATTCAATCACTTGGGACAAAAAAAATAAATATTCAATGGGTTCAACATGCCTCTCAGCAATTTCCTTGGGGCGTCTACTTTCCAAAATGGGGTCATTTGGGGGGGGTTTGTACTGCCCTGCCATTTTAACACCTCAAGAAATGACATAGGCAGTCATAAACTAAAAGCTGTGTAAATTCCAGAAAATGTACCCTAGTTTGTAGACGCTATAACTTTGCGCAAACCAATAAATATACGCTTATTGACATTTTTTTTACCAAAGACATGTGGCCGAATACATTTTGGCCTAAATGTATGACTAAAATTGAGTTTATTGGATTTTTTTTATAACAAAAAAGTAGAAAATATCATTTTTTTTTCAAAATTTTCGGTCTTTTTCCGTTTATAGCGCAAAAAATAAAAACCGCAGAGGTGATCAAATACCATCAAAAGAAAGCTCTATTTGTGGGAAGAAAAGGACGCAAATTTCGTTTGGGTACAGCATTGCATGACCGCGCAATTAGCAGTTAAAGCAACGCAGTGCCAAATTGGAAAAAGACCTCTGGTCCTTAGGCAGCATAATGGTCCGGGGCTCAAGTGGTTAAACCTCTAAGCAAGTGGAATAAATAGTGGCACTTAAAAAGAACATCTAGTGTATTAAAAAATGCGTGGAACTGAATACACAATGAAAAATAAAATAATGAATAAAAATCAACTATTAAATATTAGCAAAAAATAGTGACACCAAAATAATCAGCGAATGAATAAATGTGAAAAAAATGTTTTATAACACATTATAAAGAAAAGAAAAAACACATCCTGTGACAGATGTGACACATTGAAATGTCTGTAATTAAAGTGCTAATAAATAGTCCATAAACTGCGAATGATTCGATGAATGGTGTAGACTTAAAATCTCCTTGTTGTTTTTGTGATCTTCCACCACACCTCTGTGCTTGTGATTCCACTCCCACTTAAAGACTTGCACTCACCAACTGCATTTGCCTCCCACTTTCGTGTTTGGCATAACTCGCCTCAACCCGCACTTATTAGGGGTTAAAATAGATCTTCAAACTTTAAACGTGAATGCCATAATTCCTTTTTCCTCAAGAAATGATTGTTCCACATGCAAATGAAAAAACGCTCCAAATAGTGTGATAAAGTACAACCAATTTATTAAAAACTAGACAATCTCACACCATTGAACTCACATGTGTCATATTCAAAACAAGCCAAAAAGTGAACACATCACAAAACTCCATGCACTAGTAAAGCGATCTACAGTGGTCGCGGCAGACCCAGGGTAGTGCGGCAGCTATATCAGTCTCACCCACTCCTCGTCCCAAGCCTCCACTAATCGATGCAGCGTGTCACGTTACAACGTCCTCTGTCACGCTTCAGATGCTTGCTGTATAGCCACACCCCGTCATGTTTAGTCACAAACGACTTATTCATGGGATTGGCTGTATGGCGTAATAAACCTCCCTTTATTCCCTAGACTCCCCAAGTGGGCGGAGACAAAGCAACTTGCTCCTGCGCACTCCCTGTGTCCCCACCTCTGCAATAAAGCACTTTTTACAGCCTTCTATTGCAGCTCAATTCCCAAAGTGACAATGAACAGGTAAAAATTAGGTGAATAATATCATTGTGGTTAATCATATCCTAGATTGACATCCAGCCACGCAAGACCTCAACCTCCTAACTTTTCAAAACTCATTCCATTTGACCTCAACATGTAAGTATGTCTAAAATAAAAAAAATTCATAAAAAGGACCATTTGTTCTAATCAAAATATAATAAAATCAACACATAATGTATAAAAGAGAGACTAGTGGTTGCCATCATAATCTATTTAATATTGTGAATTGTACAGAGAATGATAAACAACATCATTCATTAAGACCACCACCCCTCCCCCAAAGAAACACACAAAACCATAAAATAGACAACAGAGACAAGGGGAAAGACCCAAGACAACAGGCAGCACCACGCACTCGCAGCCAGAGGAACTAGCGAGTGTAGGAGACCTGACCAAATCAGACATGAAAGTCATTAACCTTTCAGCCTTCCCACTGGAACCAAAACATATTAGCCTACTCCAAAAAGGGATGTCTTTCTCTCCAGTTGATAGTATGGATGAGTTCACAGTGTACAAAGACATAGCTTTGTTTTTAAGAAAAGTTTTCTTTAGGTCACTCTATAAAAATAGCGAAGCACGCAGTCTGGATGAGACCGAACATTTGGATGAGGAGGACCAACAGGCCCTTGACGTTCTAAATGCTCTATTAGAGGAGAGTGACAAATCGGCACCAACTGATTGCCCTACAAAATGAGTAGCAGACCTGGTAATCCGCTCTAAGAGGATGCCATCGCTAAGTAAAATAGGTGGCTTTACATGTTCCTTGAAATGGTCCAGATTGATCTTGGAAAAATCAACTGGACCCGGACATGTAAAGACAACCTGACAAATGATGAACGCAAAGCTTTGATGGATCTTAAAAATGCTAAAAACGTTGTTTTCAAAAAAGTGACAAGGGAGGGAATGTCGTCCTGATGGATGACAAATCCTATGAAGCTGAGGCCAAAAGACTGTTGGGCGACCTGAAGACTTACGAAAAACTGGACCATGACCCATTCCCCAAACTAATAAAAAATTTCAATCACATGCTCTTGATGGCTAGAGAAGCTGGAATTCTAAACAAAAGGCAATATGAATATTTAAGCGTAAGGGAGTTTAATATACCCACTTTCTATATGATCCCGAAAGTGCATAAATGTCCTGAAAAACCGCCGGGAAGGCCCATCGTCTCAGCTATCCAGGGTCCCCTGGAAAGAATTGGAATTTACCTGGACTCTCTCCTTAAAGAAATGGTTATAGGACTCAAATCCTATGTACTGTCAGGTCACCAAGAGGCTGGGTGACAGATGCACACCGTTGGGATCAGGAGTGCACCGCAAGGTAGTGGACCCTACGGCTGACTGCTGCGGATTGAACCCTGGGAGGTTCAGGAAGCAGGTCTACTGGATCACTGACACAGATCCCACTGGGAGCTAGAGCATAGATTCCCCAGGGCGCGGAGTCTAAGAGCCAGCAGGTGTTCACCAGAGCCTTTAATGGCAAGGATGGACTGAGCTGCAGTCTGGCTCCAGGTCGCGGCCCCCAGGGTCTCACAGCTCACGCTCACGGTAGACTACAGGAGAAGAGGAAGGAGGCAGCAGGCTGGGACAACAAGGAAAGTAAGGGACAAGCCAAGGTCGGGGCCACAAGCAGACAAGGACAACAGAGTACACGCCAAGGTTCAGGGTCACAGGCAAACAGGGATGGTCGTGAACACGCCAAAGGTCAGGGTCACGATCAGACAGGAATAGTTAAGAACAGGTCAAAGTCGGTAACAGGAATCAGATGTAGGAAACACAGCAAGTACACACAGAGGCTAACACACAATGGTTGATCAGCACTGCTGTCTTGCAGTGCACAGGTTAATATAGGGCTCCCTGATAGGGCCTGCGATGGGGCCATGCTTAGAGGAGAGGTTACAAAAGCAGTCAGGTGAGGGTCAGCTGGTCTCTAGAGATGAACACATGGAGACAGGTATGCTGATCGACAAACTCTATTGCATAACCATGACAGTACCCCCCTCTTAAGACCTCCCCCTCCCCCGCCTGTGCCCAGGCTTAAAGGGAAACTCCAGATGGAACCTCCTCAATAGACGAGGAGCAAAGACCTCAGATGCAGTGATCCAAGACCTCTCCTCAGGACCAAACCCTTTCCAATGTACAAGGTACTGAAGAATGCCTCTACGGCGCCGGGAATCGAGAACTTGACTAACCTCGTACTTAAGATTATCCTCAGAGGCCGAAACCGAGGTAGGGAGAGGACGAGAGGACTTATTGAGGGCTAAAGGCTTCTTGGGAATGGGTAAAGGCATAAGAAGACCATCAGGAGTCTGAGCAGGGTCACCCAGACCCTTAAAGATGAGCTGGACATCCAACACAGGATCATCAGACTGGGCAGAAGTCAGTGGATCCCTGAGGCCAGGTTGTTTAGAAAGTGATGTGTCACAGAAGTCAAGCTGGATAGCTTCACTGGGCATAGGCTGAACTGGTGCAGAAGCCGACTGAACAGCATTGCCAGGTGCAGCGACCACCAGAATCGCATCACAAGGCGTAGCGACTGTGGAACTGGTAGACGAGTCAGCCTGGGTGTGCGTCAAAGGGGGTCCAGGAACAGGCAAAGGTACATGACCATGCAAACTGGAGTGAATGATCGGCTCAAGTTTACAGGTGGGCTCCTCATCCAGAGTGCCACATGACCCAGAGATTACCTCAGCCCGACTATTACAGGATACATTCCAGAAATCGCTATATGCAGCGGGAAGAGCAGAAGATACTGGGATGGTGGCAACAGGAAGTTTCTCTTTTGGGGTAACCTTGAGTAGGCAGGAAGAGGAACAGGAGGAACCCCAAGCCAGGATACGTCCAGCAGTCCAGTCAATGTGTGGAGAATGGAACCGTAACCAAGGAAGACCTAATATGATAGGAGATGAAGCTTTAGGCAAGACAAGGAAGGTTATCCACTCCTGGTGGAGTGTCCCTACCGACATCTTAACAGGAAGGGTCTGGAAGCGGATAGGACCCCTGGGAGAACAGTGCCATCAATCGCCAAGACCACCAATGGCGTTGAAAGGGGCAAAAGGGTAAGTCTCATGGAAGATGCAGCTTCCCAATCCATGAAATTGCCAGCGGCTCCGGAATCCAGATGTGCCGAGACCAAACGAGAGGAAGCGCCGACATGAAGGAACACAGAAAGAAGAAGACGAGAAGGTGAAGGTGATACTTCAGGGTCTAATACTCCACCTTCCAGATGTATTAGCCCCCATCTTTTTTCCGGATGAAGAGAACAAGTGTCACGAAAATGACCTTTGGCCCCACAATAGAGGCCACAGGCCCAGAGTTCTGCGCCTAGCGTGTTCTTCAGGAGACAACTTGGTCCAGCCTAGCTGCATAGGTTCCTCAGCGGGCAGGGGGTGCTCCTCAGACCGAAGAGAAGGGACTGGGAGCTCAAGCTGCCTAGGGAACGGGGAGTGCTGGCGAGGCATGTTGAGCCCATTGAATATTTATTTTTTTTGTCCCAAGTGATTGAATAATGACAAAAAAAAAAAATTTACAAAAAGTTGTCACTAAATGATATATTGCTCACACAGGCCATGGGCATATGTGGAATTGCACCCCAAAATACATTCAGCTGCTTCTCCTGAGTACGGGGATACCACATGTGTGGCACTTTTTGGGAGCCTAGCCGCGTACGGGGCCCCGAAAACCCAGCACCACCTTCAGGATTTCTAAGGGCATACATTTTTGATTTCACTCCTCACTACCTATCACAGTTTTGAAGGCCATAAAATGCCAAGATGGCACAAACCCCCCCCCCCCCTCAAATGACCCCATTTTGGAAAGTAGACACCCCAAGCTATTTGCTGAGAGGCATGGTGAGTATTTTGCAGCTCTCATTTGTTTTTGAAAATGAAGAAAGACCAGAAAAATTTTTTTTTTTTTTCTTTTTTCAATTTTCAAAACTTTGTGACAAAAAGTGAGGTCTGCAAAATACTCACTATACCTCTCAGCAAATAGCTTGGGGTGTCTACTTTCCAAAATGGGGTAATTTGGGGGGGTTTTGTGCCACCTGGGCATTCCATAGCCTCCGAAACTGTGATAGGCAGTGAAGAGTGAAATCAAAAATTTACGGCCTTAGAAAGCCTGAAGGCGGTGTTTGGTTTTCGGGGTCCCGTGCGTGGCTAGGCTCCCAAAAAGTCCCACACATATGGTATCCCCGTACTCAGGAGAAGCAACAGAATTTATTTTGGGGTGTAATTCCACATATGCCCATGGCATGTTTGAGCAATATAACATTTAGTGACAACTTTGTGCAAAAAAAAAAAAAAAATGTTTCTCTTTTCCGCAACTTGTGTCACAATACAAAATATTCCATGGACTCGACATGCCTCTCAGCAAATAGCTTGGGGTGTCTACTTTCCAAAATGGGGTCATTTGGGGGGGTTTGAACTGTCCTGGCATTTTATGCACAACATTTAGAAGCTTATGTCACAGATCACCCACTCTTCTAACCACTTGAAGACAAAGCCCTTTCTGACACTTTTTGATTACATGAAAAAATTATTTTTTTTTGCAAGAAAATTACTTTGAACCCCCAAACATTATATATTATTTTAAAGCAAATGCCCTACAGATTAAAATGGTGGGTATTTCATTTTTTTTTTTTTCACACAGTAATTGCGCAGCGATTTTCAAACGCATTTTTTGTGGAAAAAACACACTTTTTTAAATTTTAATGCACTAAAACACACTATATTGCCCAAATGTTTGATGAAATAAAAAAGATGATCTTAGGCCGAGTACATGGATACCAAACATGACATGCTTTAAAATTCCGCACAAACGTACAGTGGCAACAAAATTAATACATTTTTAAAAGCCTTTAAAAGGCTTTACAGGTTACCACTTTAGATTTACAGAGGAGGTCTACTGCTAAAATTACTGCCCTCGATCTGACCTTTGCGGTGATACCTCACATGCATGGTGCAATTGCTGTTTACATTTGACGCCAGACCGACGCTTGCGTTCGCCTTAGCGCGAGAGCAGGGGGGACATGGGTGCTTTTTATTTTTATTTTTTTTCTTTATTATTTTTTTGCTTTTTTATCTTATTTTTAAACTGTTCCTTTCTTTTTTTTTTTTTTAAATCATTTTTATTGTTATCTCAGGGAATGTAAATATCCCCTATGATAGCAATAGGTAGTGACAGGTACTCTTTTTTGAAAAAATTGGGGTCTATTAGACCCTAGATCTCTCCTCTGCCCTCAAAGCATCTGACCATACCAAGATCGGTGTGATAAAATGCTTCCCCAATTTCCCAATGGCGCTGTTTACATCCGGCGAAATCTAAGTCATAAAATGCTCGTAGCTTCCGGTTTCTTAGGCCATAGAGATGTTTGGAGCCACTCTGGTCTCTGATCAGATCTATGGTCAGCTGGCTGAATCACCGGCTGCATTTTCAGGTTCCCTGTTGAGACAGGAGAGCCAGAGAAAAACACGGAAGACGGTGGGGGGGGGCATTCCCTCCCACTGCTTGTAAAAGCAGTCTAGAGGCTAATTAGCCGCTAGGATTGCTTTTACATGAAAGCCGACCGCTGGCTAAAAAGAATGATACCAAGATGATACCTAAACTTGCAGGCATCATTCTGGTATAACCACTCAAAGTCGTGAATGGCGTACCTGAAGACAAAAAAATGGTTAACAATAAAGCACAGTAAACGGTAAAGTATAAAAAATTGCATACCTGAAAAACAAACATGGTAAAACATAATAACAATAAAACATTGCAGAATAGAATACAGTAAAAAAGAGCAGAACAATAGAGAGAGAATAGAGAGAGAGAGAGAGAGAACAATAAAACGACAACTATTTTTTTTTTTTTTATATTTTTTTTTGTGTTTTTGTTTTTTTTTACACTGTTTTTGTAACTGTAACTTTTATAACTGTAACCAGTTCCAGGTTCAGGTCTCTCAAAATGCGATGGCATCTTGGGAGACCCTGTGAAAGTGTGCCTAGTCTGTGCAATGCTGTACCCTACACTAATACTCAACTAGTGAATGGTAGCGTTCAAAAAATTCACCAATGCAAAGACCAGGATTGTCAGGACAGGAGGGACAATAATAGAGGGTGTCACGCCTATATCCGCGCTTGTTGCAGACACAACATCTTTTTTGGGGGGGTTCGTTGGGTAGGGGTACTCGGGAGGACATAAAGAAAATGCCTCTCATGCAGCCGACTGCATTTGGTTGGGGATGTGAATGGGGGAAGTACGGGCGCTGCAGAAGTGGTGGGTTCCCAATTAGGATTGGCGAATGCAGCAGGAAGGGCATTATGGGCACGACAGGCCTATGTTTGTCTTCTTGGTGGCAGCGGGACACTACTTGTGCTTGCCACCTCACCAGCTTGAACTGCACTTATGGGACTCGCCACATCACCAAGTGTTACTGCAGTGCTGGTATAACTACGACCGGGGTGTACTAGGCCACTGGTGCTTGCCAGTTCACCAAAACGCTACAAAAAAAAAGTGACAGTGATCGATCGATACTGCACTTGGGTGGGCTGGGCTGGGCCGGGCGGAGGGGCAAAACGCAGGTGCTAGCAGGTATCTGGGCTGATCCTGCCAACACTGCGTTTTGGGAACCCTAAACTGCTGGGGACGCTAGTATAGATCTGATCGGATCAGATATTGATCCGTTCAGATACTATACCACTAAGGGAGGTGTACAGTGCGTGCGTGGGTGTTCGCGGTACTGGCGCTAATCTGACGCTGCCTGGGGCGACGCATATCACCGCCGGGCGATCAGGGGGCTAAACCTTTATTCGGTAATAAACGGTGGGTGCCCTGACACTATAAAAAATAAACGAACTAACCAGCGTCACCCGTAACGGTTATACGGTGATCAGTGGTGAAAGGGTTAACTAGGGGGCAATCAAGGGGTTAAAACATTTATTAGATAGTATATGGGGGTCCCTGTCGCTATAAAACACTGACGGCGAACCTAAATATTTAGATTCCTAACTAGCGTCACCAGTGACACTAATACAGCGATCAGAAAAATGATCGTTTAGCGACACTGGCGACAGGGGGTGATCAAGGGGTTAAAACTTTATTAGGGGGGTAAGGGGGGTACCCTAGACCTACAGGGGGCTAATACTCACTGCCCTAACACTGCTAACTGTCATAAACTGACACTATGCAGTAATCAGGAAAAAAAAAAAAACCTGCTTGGTGTCAGTTTGTGACAGGGGGGGTGATTGGGGGGGGATCGGGGGGCGATCGGGGGGGATCGGGGGTGTAATGTATGCCTGGCATGTTCTACTGTCTTGTGTGTGTGTTTGGTGCACTTACATGTCATCTCTCCTCGGCGCTGGAACGGAAACTGGCCAGCTGAGGAGAGATGACATCACATTCTCTGCCTCTGTGTACTATACAGAGGCAGGGGATGTTTCTCATTGGCTGGGAGCGATCGCGAGGGGGGGCCACGATCGGATGGCCTCCCCCTCGTCTCTCAACTCTCCCAGCCAAATGCCGACCGCAGCTGGCACTAGGGGGGGGGGTCCGATCGGACCCCCCGCCCGCGGGAAGGCAATCACGTACCAGGTACGTGATTTTGCCTGCCCGTGCCGCTCTGCTCACGTATATAGGCGTGAGGCGGTCGGCAAGTGGTTAATGGTAGGGATGGACTGAGCTGCAGTCTGGCTCCAGGTCGCGGCCCCCAGGGTCTCACAGCTCACACTCACGGTAGAGTACAGGAGAAGAGGAAGGAGGCAGCAGGCTGGGACAACAAGGAAAGTAAGGGACAAGCCAAGGTCGGGGCCACAAGCAGACAAGGACAACAGAGTACACGCCAAGGTTCAGGGTCACAGGCAAACAGGGATGGTCGTGAACACGCCAAAGGTCAGGGTCACGAGCAGACAGGAATAGTTAAGAACAGGCCAAAGTCGGTAACAGGAATCAGATGTAGGAAACACAGCAAGTACACACAGAGGCTAACACACAATGGTTGATCAGCACTGCTGGCTTGCAGTGCACAGGTTAATATAGGGCTCCCTGATAGGGCCTGGGGTGGGGCCATGCTTAGAGGAGAGGTTACAAAAGCAGTCAGGTGAGGGTCAGCTGGTCTCTAGAGATGAACACATGGAGACAGGTATGCTGATCGACAAACTCTATTGCATAACCATGACATGTACAAGATACACGTCATGTGCTGTCAAAAATAGCAGACCTGGAAGTCGGGGAGGGTCTCCTACTTTTAGGTGTGGATGTTGAGTCCCTATACACCTCGATCCCACATGAGTGTGGGATCGAGGCAGTAAGGTGGTTTCTTGAGTCCAAGTATCCTGAATTCAGCCCTCAGAACGAGTTCCTAGTTGAACTACTGGAGTTCGCTTTGATGAACAACTTTTTCCAGTTTTCTTCACAATATTATCACCAAATTAGAGGGACTTCGATGGGGGCCACCTGGGCACCCGCATACGCGTGTCTCCACCTGGGACTCTGGGAAGAGGAGGACGTGTTTACATCAGCCATGTATGCAGAACATGTGCATACATGGTTGAGGTATATAGACGATGTGCTGGTTGTCTGGCGGGGCACAAAGGAGAAGGCACATGGGTTTATTGAGTACCTGAACACCAATGACCGCAATATCCGCCTGACCATTACCATCGATGAAAAACAGATTCCTTCCCTTGACCTACAGATCACTATCGATGGGGATAGACTCAATACCTGTACCTATTGTAAGGCGACAGCGGCTAATACCTTGCTGAGGGCCGACAGCCATCATCCCCCATGGCTCAAAAATGGTATCCCAGTGGGTCCGTTTTTAAGGTTAAAAAGGAATTGCACTAAGAAAAGTGATCTCAGGAGGGAAAATGTGGACCTCTATAACCGCTTCAGGGAACGTGGATACTCCCACGGACAAATCCAAAAAGCCAGAGCTAAGGCAGCATTCCGAGACAGGAAAAGTCTTCTCTCCCTGGATCCCAAGCCATTGACCAAAAACCAATCTGATCCTGGTCCAGTACGAGTAATTACCTCTTATGGAGCCCAGTGGGAATCCGTACAAGAGATTCTGGGAAAACACTGGGACGTATTGGCCAATGGCCCTGGCTTGAAAGCGATCGTGGGAGAATCACCAAATTTGGTAGCCAGGAGGGCCAGAAATCTGGGCGACATTCTGATACATTCCAAATTCACCAAAGAACTGAACTCTACCTGGCTATCCGAGTATCCCAGAAGCAAGGGGATGTTCCCGTGCAATAGCTGCCAAATTTGCCCTTTTGTAGATAGAACGTCCACATTTGGTGATGCCAGGGGGGATACGCCCTATACCACCAGGGAAAACCTGATGGATTGAGGGTAAAGGGTATTTATTCACTCAAGCTATCCCCAAGAAGGGGTGAATGAATGAATGAATGAATGATTTGTAAAGCGCTGCAAATGCGAACTGAATCGCCTCAAGGCGCTGGATGTATTCTCTGATGTCAGCTTTCTCAGAAAAGGAAGGTCTTTAGTTTTTTCCTGAATGCCTGGTGGTTTTCTTCCATGCGGATGTTAGTTGGAAGAGCATTCCATAGTCGAGGTCCTTGGACTGCGAATCTTCGTTCTCCCTTTGCTTTGTAGCGGTATTTGGGAACGGTAAGGAGGTTTTGGTTAGCCGATCGAAGACTGCGATTCGGTGTGTAGTGTTTTATTTTCTGGCGGAGATATGGTGGGGCGTTCCCTCGTAGGCATTTGTGGGTGAGGCAGAGGGTCTTGAATGTGATCCGATTCTTCACGGTTAGCCAGTGAAGGTTCTTTAGGGAGGGTGAGATGGATTCCCAGGGTTTTTTTCCTGTTAACAGTCTTGCCGCCGTGTTTTGGATGAGTTGTAAGCGCGCAAGCTGATATTGGGGTAGTCCTACGTAGAGCGAATTTGCGTAGTCGAGTCGGGAATTGATGATTGTTCCCACAACTGCCGCTTTGTCCTCTTCTGGGATGAAGGGGATGAGTCTGCGTAGTTGACGGAGGAGATGGTGGGATCCGCTCACCACTGATCCTATTTGTGCATCCATTGTCATTCCTGAGTCAAAAATGACTCCGAGACTCTTGGCTTTGGTGTTTGGGGAGATGGTCTGTCCAAGGATGGTGGGAGGTGTCCACGGAGTCTTTATTTTGGAATTTTTGTTGGCATGTAGGAGAAGAAGCTCTGTTTTTGATCCGTTAAGTTTGAGGGAGCTGGTGGTCATCCAGTCATCTATTAAGGTGAGACATTTCTGTAATTGCTGATGAAGGTCTTTTTGTCCGTTGATGCGAAGGTAGAGTTGGGTGTCGTCAGCGTATGAATGGAAGCAGAGGTCGGTTTTCCTGATGATATTGAGAAGTGGGCGCATGTATATGTTGAATAGTACTGGTGACAAGGGTGATCCTTGAGGGACTCCGCAGGAGATTGCCCGGGTTTCCGAGGTGAATGTTCCTAGTTTCACTGTCTGGGAGCGATTCTCTAGGAAGGATGTGAACCATTTTAGGGCAGAATCTGTAGCTCCTGCTACTTCAGCGAGGCGGACAAGTAAAGTATTGTGGTCCACTGTATCGAATGCTGCGCTGAGGTCTAACAGTACCAGGAGACTCTGTTCTCCGTCGTCTGCTGCTTCAAGGGCGTCGTCCCATATTTTGAGAAGTGCCGTTTCTGTGCCATGGCCTGGGCGGAAGCCTGATTGCAGAGGGTCCAGGAGGAGGTGTGTGTCCAGGTGGTGTTGTAGCTGCTGTACTACTGCTTTTTCCATGATCTTGGAGATAGCGTTGAGGCTAGTTATTGGTCTACGGCAGTTAGGGTCCTTAGGGTCGAGATTGGCTTTCTTTAGCAGAGGTTTGATGATGCCTTGCTTGAGGGAGCTTGGGACAGTCCCTTCTTTGAATGATTGATTTATCAGCTGTGTTAGGATAGGGGCCAAGATGTCGGAACATTCTTTAAGCAGTTTAGTGGGGATGATGTCGTTCGGTGATGTGCTGTCTCGAAGGCTTCTGATGATGTTTTTAGTTGTGTCTATGGTGATTGGGGACAAAAAGAATTTCGGTGGTTGAGTGATGTTTGTGTTGATATCCTCTTTTTGCTTTGGTTCAGTGAGGGTGATAGTTGTTTTCTGATGGATTGATTTCCGAATGTTGTCGATTTTGTCGATGAAGAAATCTGATAACTCATTGCAGAATTCTTGAGTATCGTTTCCTGGGGGTTCCAAGCAGGTCGGGTTCATAGACTGAGCCACTATTTTGAAAAGTTCCCGCGGACGGTTTAATGCGGATGAGATGGTGTCTGAGAAATGTTCTTTTTTGGCTTTGAAGATTGCCTTGTGGTATTTCCCCGTGAGTGCTTTGTAGTTAGCAAGGTTTTCCTTGGTAGGGTTTCTTCTCCATGCTCTTTCCGCTCTTCTACGTTCTTGCTTGAGTAGGGTGAGAGTACCATTGAACCAACTTGAGTTTTTTTTGCGGATGAGTGTTCTGCGTTTTGGCGCCACGGAGTCTGCTGTTTGTAGTAGTACATTGTTTAGGGAGTTGAGCGTTTGTTCTGTTGAGAGGTTTGGGTTTAGCAAAAGAATTTTGCTCGACAATGTGGTTTTGAAGAGATCAGAGTGAAGTTTCTTCTGAGATCTATTCCAGTGTGTTGCTGTTACGAGTTTCTGTTTTTGGAGGATGGTGTTAGTGGTGATTTTAAATTTGATAGCATGATGGTCCGTCCATGGTAACGGAGTGTTGTCAGATACGTTGATGTCCATATTCTGTTTGAAGATGAGATCTAGGGTGTGTCCTGAACCATGCGTGGGAGAGTTTATCAGTTGTTGAAGGCCAAGTTCTTCCATTTGGTTGACGCAGGCGGTTGCGGTGGGGTCTTGGGCAGAGTTTGCCCACAGGTTAAAATCCCCAAGTACCAGCAGGTTTTTGGTTTTCAAGGTGTGTATCGAGAAAAATTCAGTGAGCGGCGTGAGGAGATTGGTCTTTGGTCCTGGTGGTCTGTAGCATAGTAGTATGTGAATGGTGTCTTGAGGTGTTGTTTGGAGGTGCAGTGAGAGTGTTTCCATGAAAGGCACTGTGTTCTGTACGTTAGGTTTGGTGAACCCAAGATGAGATTTGAAGATCACTGCTAGGCCTCCACCTTTTTTTCCGATTCTATGCTCGGTTAGGATACTGTAGTTCTCAGGCACCAGTTCCGTTAGGATGGTGTTGCAGTCAGGTGTTAGCCAGCTTTCTGTAATGAAGAGGCAATTTTAACCGGATCCTTCTCCAGAAAAAAAAGAGATGGATCTACCGTTTGGGGTCCCTTGCCCCCCAGGGACTCAATACGGAGTTGAACCTTCAAGTATTTCTGGAGAATTGAACCTCCACTTACTCCATAATAGATTTCACTGTCCTCTGTCTGTCAATGAGATCAATATGCCTGAGTGGAAGCGATTTGCACGGTGTTCAATTAGGAATGTCACAGAGTAGCTAAATGCGGGTCATTTAGATAGTGATGGAAAGAAGTGATCAGAGCTGTGAACCACTGTGTAAAAAACTGAGGGCTTTGCATTAAACTTACCTTGCAGTGACAACCTAACACCTCGCTTTTTGAACAAAACAAGTGCATCTAACTTTACATGACCAATGAGACTTGACTAACTAAGGGACAAAAAAGTAATCGCTCAAGATGAAGTTGAATAGAGTGACACAGAAAACCGGAACTTAAACTATTTCCAACACCGCTGAAAACATGGGGCGGTGCCACGGGGTAACTCCCCTCAATATAAGGAACTGCTAGCCCCTACCCTCACTAAGTCCAGATGAAGCTACGGCTACTAAATTAAGCGAAACGCGTTGACGTCACAGCGGTCATGCGACGTCAACTCATGCTGTGCCCCCGTGTAGGGAAATCATGAGGAAAGATACAGGACCAGCGCTACCCCGCACTGAACAAACACGCATAGCGTGCTCCAACTAACGAGCGGTTGTGGCCAGGAGATTGTAGGCAACAAGAGTCACTCTGAGAGCCTGGGATTATTGAGCTGTCCGACGGGACACGTAGCCAGTAAGGAGGCGAACACCTATGGCAATCAACGGATCGGTAAGACGTTTATACACCATATTGCATTTGCACTTGCCCACTGGACTAGGATATGATTGCATAAGAGATGAAACAAATGTTTGATGTATCCATACAATAGCAAGATTACCTGCGTGGGAGCTGCAAATTATCACTCTACAGATAATTGACCGTTACCAGCTGTCTTTTGATAGGCATGCTCCTCCTGTAATTTTGCAATCCGTCATATTACTGGTCTACCACATAACGGATGCCTCTTTTTTAAGGTCACCATATGATACATGATGCTCCCTCTTGTTCACCCTGAGGAAAAGCTATTTAATTGGATGACCCGCAATTCATTAACTCTAGCACCGATCCCTATGTATAGGAAACCCACAAGTGGCCTCCTCAGATCCAAATCGCTCAGTCAGTGACTTTATCTTCTATACCCTCATTTAATAGAATTAATCCTGCAATTGAGGTGGACTATACACAAGTGTGCATGTATTTATTTGCTCGCCAACCTATTATACCACCGCTTTTTTTTTCCCCAGGGACTATTCACAGGAAACCTGTACAACTCTGTGATTTTACACGGCATTGCCATATCACCTTTTTCAATTCTCACATAATACAGTTGTCTTTTTTCCTGTGAATAGGGCTTTTTAGTCGATGTCCAGACTGTTTGTGTGTGTGGGAGTGGGGTGTTCCTTTGTGTTTCAATTGTACCATTATGGCAGTGTACTTGTTTTGTGTATTGTCTTGTTTGTCTGTGTCTGTACACTTTTAGCTCTTCCTGGGTCATCTATCTCAAGAAGGGGACCCGGGGAAGCATAATGCATGGAGTTGTTTTGCATCTTCACCAATGATATTGTGCAGATGAATTGTATCGATTTTACCATTATTAATAAATGTTGTACTTTTTTGAACCAAGTGGTCTGGATTTTCTGCTGCAAAAGTAGTTACTTATCTGAATCCCGGTAGTAATACTTGGATTCTTTTTTATATGCTAGCTAGGTTTCTTTGGCTACAGCAGCAGCACCAGAGCAGGTGTATATTACCGGGGAATATTTGAGATAACCAATATTGGTACTTGGTTCTGCAGGAAAGGCTTTTCTCTTTTTTCTGTTGTTTTGGTCAATGATAAACAATAGTTTGCTTCATCCTGAAAACCTAAAAAATGTGTAAAAAGAGAGAATGATGGTTGCCATCATAACATGTTTGATTGGTGAGATTGTGAACTGTGCAGGGAATGGTGAGAAGTAATTCACTTTATCCTGCTACCAGCCCGCATCCCATAGCTCTCTGACTAAATATACTTGACTAAGATTTCTACTTCATATCAAAGAATGTACTTGACTAAGAATTCTATTACATATCAAAGAATAAGTAGAGGATATGTATATCAACAACACACACACTAGGCTGGTTTCTATCTGTATAAAATCCACCATTAATAAACCATAAACACATCCTTTTGAAACGAATGCTAAAGTAGCCCCGGGTACCTTTACTATGGATGGTACTGCTACAGCTATTAAAAGTTATTAATGAAGCAGTTCAAATCCAATTCAATGTTCATCCCCCTTGGAAATAGACTTTTCATTAAAAACTTTGACTTTGACTTTGTTGACTTTCTCAACAAAAATTGATAAAAAGTATATTTTATTTGAACAATGTTAAAAAAGTGTTAACAAAGAAAATTGATAAATACAACATATTTTTATAAAATTGTTACTAAGTAGAGCTTTTAGAATGCATGGTGTCTTCAAAGACTCAGGGAGACAGAAAATACCCAAAATATAATAGCATGTAAGCATTCGATAAATCCTACGCATTACAAAGTGTTTCACACTTCTTCTTCAGGGATAATTCGATATGCATGCATATTGTGCATGTAACCATATAAAATGTAAAAATATATACATATTATCAACAACATAGATAAATCAGTACTTATATCCATCAGAGGCAACAGATGATGCACAAATCACGTCAGTGAAGTTACCATACCTACGCATACCTCTAAAAAGCAACCAGAGCCTAGACAATCAGACTTGAATAAGCGCAAAAGGAAAAAAAGATTCCCGCCTGATGGAAAAGGTGGACACGAAAAACAACCGGACGCAAACCGGGACCGCAACACATGGAGGCTGGAAATGGAAAGGAGCAGAGTATAAGGAGGTCATAAAAACCACATCATATAGAGTGTAAAGGGTGTAGAGATAATAATATAGAAATAATGTATAGTATATCCCAAGTATATATAATGAGTATATATAAAATATATAAGGTACATACCTCAAGTGCAATATTGTGTATGTATAAACACCGGCGGTAAATGATGGAGAGGTGCCAAGTCAGGGAGAGCAGAGATTCATGGTTGGTTTGGTGTGCTTTGAAGTGTATATATATATAAATAAATAAAGTTTAGAAAGTGTGGAAGAGGTCAAAGCAAAGCTTTAGAAATGTCCCATATATACACTCATCCCCCAGAGAATCATCTGTAAATAAATAGAGAAGGTGATGTAAATGGAACCCACACTTCATGATGCCCAAAACACCTCAAGTACAAAGTAGTATTTATCTGGGAGGGCCCTTCCAGGAGCATACCAACCTGTGCAGGTCACAGCACTAAATACGCCATTACTGAAAAGGCTTTAAATAAAAAACTCCCAAGACCGGCTCCAGCCTCCTTGCAGGTGCGGATGATCTAGCCTGATGGTGAGCACCTCGCACGTGCGTAGTGTTTACAATGAGGTCCCCCGAGAGTGCTGCGCACGGCGCCACCCCCTGCCCACATCCAAGATGGCGATGTGAGAGGAGTGACGTCACGCGTCGCGCTCTCACCGACACCCATGCGCGGTCACCCGGGGAACCACTCAGCACACAGAGGAGACCGAAAAGGATGGTAAATGGTCTCCTCAGACCGTAGAAGTGGCCGCACACACAGGAATTGTGTACGATCGCATCGACAGTCAGACGGCTGTGGAAGTGGGACAAGATGGCAGGGGAGGAGAGACATCTGCCTGCAGGACTGAGGCAGATGATGCCCACTCTAAAGGAGGACGGAACGGGCGAAATGGAACCAGAGCAACCAGGGGCGGACTGACAACTCATGGGGCCCCCGGGCAATAGGGGCTCATGGGGCCCCCTTAGTCCCCACCCGCCCACACACAAGCCACACCCTCACAAAGCCCCACGTATATATTGCACTGCTACATTACATGCATTGGTCACAGAATTTCTCTACTTCATGTTCAAAATAAATGTTTAAAGATTAAAGAAAAATAAACTCACTTTAACCACATACATTTACTGCAGAGCTGCGTCTCCTGTGAGCAGAATCATGTACAGGTACTTGATTCTGCACTTGCGGGTCTGCATGCTGTTTGACCTGCTGCCGCTGTGATTGGACACACCGAGAGCTAACCAGCGGGTCCGGAGGACCCCGTGTCCGCCAGGCCCCGACGATCGTTTCCAACAGAGGCAGAACTGTGGTCTGCCTATGTAAACAAGTCCCCAGAGAGCCTCCCCTTACATCAGGGTCCCCAGAGAGCCTCCCCTTACATCAGGGTCCCCAGAGAACCTCCCCTTACATCAGGGTCCCCAGAGAGCCTCCTCCTTACATCAGGGTCCCCAGAGAGCCTCCCCTTACATCAGGGTCCCCAGAGAGCCTCCTCCTTACATCAGGGTCCCCAGAGAGCCTCCCCTTACATCAGGGTCCCCAGAGAGCCTCCTCCTTACATCAGGGTCCCCAGAGAGCCTCCTCCTTACATCAGGGTCCCCAGAGAGCCCCCTCCTTACATCAAGGTCCCCAGAGAGCCCCCTCCTTACATCAGGGTCCCCAGAGAAACCCCCCATACATCAGGGTCCTCAGAGAGCCCCCCTTACATCAAGGTCTTCAGAGAGCCCCCCCTTACATCAAGGTCTTCAGAGAGCCCCCCTTACATCAAGGTCCCCAGAGAGCCCCCCCATACATCAAGGTCTCCAGAGAGCCCCCCCATACATCAGGGTCCACTCCCCAGAGAGCCCCCCCATGCATCAGGGTCCCAGAGAGCCCCCCATAGATCTGGGTCCCCAGAGAGCCCCCCATAGATCTGGGTCCCCAGAGAGCCCCCAATAGATCTGGGTCCCCAGAGAGCCCCCCCCATACATCAGGGTCCCCAGAGAGCCCCCCATACATCAGGGTCTCCAGAGAGCCCCCCCAAACATCAGGGTCCCCAGAGAGCCTCCTCCTTACATCAGGGTCCCCAGAGAGACTCCTCCTTACATCAGGGTTCCCAGAGAGTCCCCTCCTTACATCAGGGTCCCCAGAGAGCCCCCTCCTTACATCAGGGTCCCCAGAAAGCCCCCTCCTTACATCAAGGTCCCCAGAGAGCCCCCTCCTTACATCAGGGTCCCCAGAGAAACCCCCCTTACATCAGGGTCCCCAGAGAGCCCCCCCATACATCAAGGTCCCCAGAGAGCCCCCCCATACATCAAGGTCCCCAGAGAGCCCCCCCATACATCAAGGTCCCCAGAGAGCCCCCCCATACATCAAGGTCTCCAGAGAGCCCCACATACATCAGGGTCAACTCCCCAGAGAGCCCCCCTATACATCAGGGTTCCAGAGAGCCCCCCATAGATCTGGGTCCCCAGAAAGCCCCCCAAAGATCTGGGTCCCCAGAGAGCCCCCCCATACATCAGGGTCCCCAGAGAGCCCCCCCATACATCAGGGTCCCCAGAGAGCCCCCCCATACATCAGGGTCCCCAGAGAGCCCCCCCATACATCAGGGTCCCCAGAGAGCCCCCCCCATACATCAGGGTCTCCAGAGAGCCCCCCCAAACATCAGGGTCCCCAGAGAGCCTCCTCCTTACATCAGGGTCCCCAGAGAGCCTCATCCTTACATTAGGGTCCCCAGAGAGCCTCATCCTTACATCAGGGTCCCCAGAGAGCCCCCCATACATCAGGGTCCCCAGAGAGCCTCCCACCATACATCAGGGTCCCCAGAGAGCCTCCTCCTTACATCAGGGTCCCCAGAGAGCCTCCCCCCATACATCAGGGTCCCCAGAGAGACCCCCCATACATCAGGGTCCCCAGAGAGCCCCCCCATACATCAGGGTCCCCAGAGAGCCCCCCATAAATCAGGGTCCCCAGAGAGCCCCCCATAAATCAGGGTCCCCAGAGAGCCCCCCCATACATCAAGGTCTCCAAAGAGCCCCACATACATCAGGGTCCACTCCCCAGAGAGCCCCCCCATGCATCAGGGTCCCAGAGAACCCCCCATAGATCTGGGTCCCCAGAGAGCCCCCCATAGATCTGGGTCCCCAGAGAGCCCCCAATAGATCTGGGTCCCCAGAGAGCCCCCCCCATACATCAGGGTCCCCAGAGAGCCCCCCATACATCAGGGTCTCCAGAGAGCCCCCCCAAACATCAGGGTCCCCAGAGAGCCTCCTCCTTACATCAGGGTCCCCAGAGAGCCTCCTCCTTACATCAGGGTTCCCAGAGAGTCCCCTCCTTACATCAGGGTCCCCAGAGAGCCCCCTCCTTACATCAGGGTCCCCAGAGAGCCCCCTCCTTACATCAAGGTCCCCAGAGAGCACCCTCCTTACATCAGGGTCCCCAGAGAAACCCCCCTTACATCAGGGTCCCCAGAGAGCCCCCCCATACATCAGGGTCTCCAGAGAGCCCCCCCAAACATCAGGGTCCCCAGAGAGCCTCCTCCTTACATCAGGGTCCCCAGAGAGCCTCGTCCTTACATTAGGGTCCCCAGAGAGCCTCGTCCTTACATCAGGGTCCCCAGAGAGCCCCCCATACATCAGGGTCCCCAGAGAGCCTCCCCCCATACATCAGGGTCCCCAGAGAGCCTCCCCCCATACATCAGGGTCCCCAGAGAGCCTTCCCCCATACATCAGGGTCCCCAGAGAGCCTCGTCCTTACATTAGGGTCCCCAGAGAGCCTCCTCCTTACATCAGGGTCCCCAGAGAGCCTCCCCCCATACATCAGGGTCCCCAGAGAGCCCCCCCATACATCAGGGTCCCCAGAGAGCCCCCCCATACATCAGGGTCCCCAGAGAGCCCCCCATACATCAGGGTCCCCAGAGAGCCCCCCCCCATACATCAGGGTCCCCAGAGAGCCCCCCATACATCAGGGTCCCCAGAGAGCCCCCCATACATCAGGGTCTCCAGAGAGCCCCCATACATCAGGGTCCCCAGAGAGCCCCCCCATACAGCAGGGTCCCCAGAGAGCCCCCCCCCATACATCAGGGTCCCCAGAGAGCCCCCCCATACATCAGGGTCCCCAGAGAGCCCCCCCCTTACATCAGGGTCCCCAGAGAGCCCCCCCCATACATCAGGGTCCCCAGAGAGCCCCCCCCCTTAAATCAGGGTCCCCAGAGAGCCCCCCCCATACATCAGGGTCCCTAGAGAGCCCCCCATACATCAGGGTCCCCAGAGAGCCCCCCCCCATACATCAGGGTCCCCAGAGAGCCCCCCCCTACATCAGGGTCCCCAGAGAGCCCCCCCCCATACATCAGGGTCCCCAGAGAGCCCCCCCCATACATCAGGGTCCCCAGAGAGCCCCCCCCCATACATCAGGGTCCCCAGAGAGCCCCCCATACATCAGGGTCCCCAGACTTAACCCCCCCAGAGGTTCCCCTGTACCTGGCTGTGCACCTCCAACCCAAGGGGGAGGTGGGAGGTGGCGATCTGCAGTTCTATGGAGCCTGTGGATCTCACTGGGGCTTGTAGTCCTCCTTCTGATTCTGTACAGTGGATAGGGGAGGGGCCTCTGACCCGGGCAGCAGTCGGCAACAGCGTACAAGCAGAGAGTGAAACTTGTAGCTGCCCAGGTCAGAGGCCCCTCCCCTTTCCACTCTACAATCTGGAGGAGAAATACAAGTCCCCGGGAGATGCTGCGAGCACCATAGAGCTGCTGATCGCCGCCTCCCACTCCCCTCACTGCATCCCAAACTGAAAGAGGAGATGCCCGCCTCATCCCCCCCGCAACCCCCCCCCCCCCCCCCCGCGGCAGTCGGCAGAGCGGCTCCACCGCAGCACGCCCAGCAGCATACCCCTAGATCCGACGAGCATGTCACCCGGGCCCCCTACTGGCTGCGGGCCCTCAGTCGGCGTCCGATCGACCGAATGGTCAGTCCGCCCCTGAGAGCAACAAAACACCGGATCCCAATACCCGCCCAGAGCGGCCTGGGCGTGCCGGGATTGTGACCAAGTAAATCGCATGGTCCACCCCAATAGCCATCAGCGGGCAGAAAAATAAAAAATGAATGAATAAATAATGAATGATAGGGTGAAAGAACGAAGGAAAAATATAAATAAAAGATGGGCTCTGATTACGCGAAGGATGCCCCGGCATAGCAGACAGCACGGACGTGATTGCTGGGCAGAGAGAAGTTCCCATTGGATGAAATAATAAGGGCAAGGAAAATAGTATATACAGTAAAGGCAAAAATCAGTCTTTCTCCATGCCCCCAGATACAAAGCCCTCCAAAAAGGGCCTGTAGTTGGCTGCTTCATTGAGGCTTGGAAAGGTTGTAGCCTGTAACATGAAGATCCACTTGAGCTCCTTTTGCAAAATGATTTTGTTCCAGTCCCCCCCTCTTGCACTGGGATGAACCCTGTCAAGGACCAAAAACTTGATCTTCGGGCAGATATCACAGTGCAATGACAAAACATGTCTACCAAGGGGGAGATCTGGAACACATTTGCTCATACTCCAAATATGTTTTTGACATCCTAGAACGTAGTTCAAGTTTAGTTTTCCCTATATAGAAGGAGCCACAGTCACATAATAACAAGTAAACCACCCCTTTCGTTTTACAATTGGCGAAGTGTGACGCTTTGAAAAGTCTACCATTGGGCAACATACATGCGGGTCTCTCGGATTGATGTAGCGCGTCTATATGTAATAGATGGTCTGGTGGATACAAATCTACCTAGTTGGGCGTCCATAGAAAGAAGATGCCAGTACTTCTGTATTATGTTGTGAATTCTATTGTGTTGGTTACAATAAGATATAATGATTCTAGTCGTGTTGGTATTATGGACATTTCTTGTTTGTTTGTTTGAGGAATATAGAAGTTCATGTCTTGTTTTTTCAATAGATTTTTTATAAGCCTTTTTCAGGCTTGTTTTTGAGTATCCTCTTTCCAATAGTCTGTTTTGCAATTGTTTTGCTTCGACTCTGAAACTTTCCTCGTCTGAGCAGTTCCTTCTAGTGCCTAAGTACTGACTAAAGGGTATGGAGGTGATGAGAAGACGTGGGTGAAAGCTTGACGCGTGGAGAATAGAATTCCACGCCGTCGGCTTCCTAAATAGGCGAGTCTGGATGGCACCTCCCTCCCCACGGAGGACTTGACATCCAGAAAGGTCACCTCATCGGAATGGTGGGTCATGGTGAAATTCAAGTTAAATTGGTTCTTATTGAGCCTAGGCAGGAAAGCGGACAACATCTCCATTGGGCCATTCCAAATTAGAAAAATGTCATCGATGTACCTTATCCAGATTGTAATATGACCAGTGTACATTGCGAGATCATCATCCGCCATAAGGGCACGCTCCCACTCCCCCAGGTACAGATTGGCGTACGATGGGGTACAGCAAGTCCCCATCGCAACGCCCTGTACCTGGAGGTAGTGGGAGCCATCAAAAGAGAAGACATAGTGGTTGAGAATGGAGTCTAGAGATTGAACGATAAAATCGCTGTACGGCCAATCATCCTCAACCTGTTGGGACAAGATATGATGGATCGCAGCCAACCCCAGGGTATGTGGAATAGAGCTGTAAAGTGCTTCAACGTCAATTGTGACTAGTGTGGAGTGCTCTGTAATGAAAAGACCGTCTAGGATTTGAAGAAAATGAATCGTGTCTTTGACATACGAGGGGAGGCTAGTTACAAAAGGCCTAAGATGTTCATCAATTAAACGGCTCAATCTTTCGGAAATAGAGCCATTACCTGAAATGATCGGGTGACCAGGTGGATCACTTCAACTTTTGTGAATCTTAGGGAGCGAATAGAATGTAGGGATTTGTGGATGTTCAGTACGTATGTATTTCCATGTTGTAGCCTTTATAATGCCCCTGGTGCCTGCAGTGTCCACTAGATCATAAAATTTGGCATTAAACCTATCGATCATGTGTATGGGAATGGGATGATACCAGTTCTCGTTTTGTAGAATTTTTTTGCACATGGCAATATATTGGTCATTATCCATGATAACGGTGTTTCCACCCTTATCGGGCGGTTTAATCACTAGTGAGTAATTCCTAGATAGATCCTTAAGTGCTTGTTTTTCCAAAGGGGTCAAAATATCTTTGGGGTTGGCTTTCAATAATATTCTATTCCAATCTCGAGATACAAGTTTCAAAAAAGTGGCTGCATTTGGGTTGGAGCTGGGTGCAGGAAATTGATCTGACTTCTTCTTAAGCGTTGATTTGGGTTTAATTGTTTTCTCATTGGATACCTTGTCGACATCGGCCAAAAGCTGATCAATGTCGACACGGTCAATGAGATTCAATTCATCATTTTCCTCGAGAAGGGAGACAAGCTGTTGAATGGCCTTGTCTTCCTCTCAACTTAATTGTGAGGTGGCATCAGGGTTCCTATTATACATATTTTTTAATAAAAGCTTCCTTACGAAGAGGTTGAGGTCCCTTACCAAGTCAAACTTGACAAAGTTTTCATTGGGACAGAAGCACAGCCCCTTCATGAGGACATCGACTTCATATGTACTCAAATTGTGTGAAGATAAATTTACTATGTTCATGGTTTTGTTGGATCTGATAGGTTCAACATTTTCATTAGTTAGGTGGTTGTAGGTATGTTGGGGATTGTGTTCCCTTTTATTGGATATGAGAGTGGGCGGCTCGGAAAAGAAGAAAAAATAGGCGCATATGGTGTTGATATGGTGTCCTTCTTATTTACTGGATGTCTAGAATTGATGTGGTTATGTATGTCTTCACAGGAAGAAATAGAAGATAGTTCAGAGACCACACTGACGTGTGGGTTACCTGCCACCAAGGAATTAGAACACCCAGGAGTTTGTGCACTTTGTGTTGGATGAGAGTTCTGTCCTCGCATGGCTTTTTTACCCGATTGAACCAGATAATATGAGTATAAACAATACAGTGAAAATAAATTGATAATACAGTGAACCAAATATGACCTAAAATTGCAATAATTGAAAACAAATATGTCAAATGACAAAATTATGTCCAAAGAAAATAGTGGAAATGTTCAAGGTAAATAAGTCCTTGGAGACAAAGCAGATAAATTAGGTGATCCTACGGTAAGCACTCAGCACCAGCTGAGTGATTGAATTTCTGAATATTCACATAATCATACATGTTGTTAAATATGGGTTTTAGTTTTAGCGCAGTCTTTTTCTGATTTTCTTTTGTATACATGTGTGCATGTCTCACTTTAGGACTGCAGCTTGCAATATCCTACTAACCATTAGTAGCATACTTTTCACAGTAGCGCGGTAGTTTTTTGTGTTCTATTTTTTTACCCGATTGTTCGTGAGGTTCTTCGTGGTATCTTTTAGTTCGCCCTGTCCCTCTTGGCCTAGAAAAAGATTGGTGCTGAGAGGAAGATATGTTAGAAGAGAATTGAGATTTACACCCTATACTCTAGATGAGTTGGAAATCACCTAGGATTTAAATTGATGGGTGTGCCATTTATAGGCCCTTCCCTCTCTGAAGGCATTCCTATCCCTCACCATTTTTTCTCTTTTTTCATCAGAATTCCCTTATTAAATTTTTCCAAACGTTCAATCATCATTTTTTTCCCGCTCTTTATATGATGTCAGGTTTTGTAAGGGTTGTAAGAGGTCCATAGTCTGATCTATATCTCTGTCTAGTTTGTTCGTTTGTTTCTTGTATGCCTCTATTAAATGTTTCATCAATTCCCTTGAGCATTTATTCAATGTTTTCTCCCATTCTGCCTTGAAATCCATGTCTTTGATCTCAAATGTGGGAAAAATTTGAACTCGAAGCCCAAAGGGATTCATGTCTTCCCTTATATAATTTTCAAAAGATTGTATATGCCAATATAGTGACAATTTCTTTTCCAACAATTTATTGAGGCGAAAGAACAGAGAAACAAGATCCGACTCAGGACGCTCAGTCTGGCCAAAGTTTGTAAGATAACTAGTCATACGTGCTTCCCAATCTTTGCCTTTGAAGTTTGCCATATGATAAAGAGAAGAAAACTGAATCAAAAAGAATGGTGTATGGGAAAAATATATATAAATATATGTGCATACAATACACCCTAGTGGTCTATGTTGTCTATTCAAGAATATGTTGAAATTTATTGTAGCAGAGAGTCTAAGAAAAAAACGGGAAAGGGAAAGGACATTTTCTGCCAATTTAGATAATATCAGAAGATTGGAGGTGTGAATACAACAACTCATCTGCTAAGGTTAGCCAACATCCCAAATCGGTATATACAAGGTTTTCCCCAAAAAATAATAGGTGGGACTTTAAAGGCATAGATTGTCAACAAAAATTGATAAAAAGTATATTTTATTTGAACAATGTTAAAAAAGTGTTAACAAAGAAAATTGATAAATAAAACATATTTTTATAAAACTGTTACTAAGTAGAGCTTTTAGAATGTATGGTGTCTTCAAAGACTCAGGGAGACAGAAAACACCCAAAATATAATAGCATGTAAGCATTTGATAAATCCTACGTGTTACGCAGTGTTTCACACTTCTTCTGCAGGGATAATTCGATATGCATGCATATTGTGCATGTAACCATCTAAAATGTAAAAATATATACATATTATCAACAACATAGATAAATCAGTACTTATATCCATCAGAGGCAACAGATGATGCACAAATCATGTCAGTGAAGTTACCATACCTACGCATCCAAAAAAGCAACCAAAGCCTAGACAATCAGACTTGAATAAGTGCAAAAGGAAAAAGGATTCCCGCCTGATGGAAAAGGTGGGCACAAAAAACAACCGGACGCAAACCGGGACCGCAACGCATGGAGGTTGGAAATGAGAAGGAGTAGAGTATAAGAAGATCATCAAAACCACATCATATAGAGTGTAAAGTGTGTAGAGATAATAATATAGAAATAATGTATAGTATATCCCAAGTATATATAATGAGTATATATAAAATATATAAGGTATATACCTCAAGCGTGATGCTGTGTATGCATAAACACAGGCGGTAAATGATGGAGAGGTGCCAAGTCAGGGAGAGCAGAGATTCATGGTTGGTTTGGTGTGCTTTGAAGTGTATATATATAAATAAAGTTTAGAAAGTGGGGAAGAGGTCAAAGCAAAACTTTAGAAATGTCCCATATATACACTCATCCCCCAGAGAATCATCTGTAAATAAATAGAGAAGGTGATGTAAATGGAATCCACACTTCATGAAGCCCAAAACACCCCAAGTACAAAGTAGTATTTACCTGAGAGGGCCCTTCCAGGAGCATACCGTCCTGTGCAGGTCACAGCACTAAATACGCCATTACTGAAAAGGCTTTAAATACAAAAACTCCCAAGACCGGCCCCAGCCTCCTTGCCTGATGGTGAGCACCTCGCACGTGCGTAGTGTTTACAATGCGGTCCACCGAGAGTGCAGCGCACGGTGCCACCCCCTGCCCACATCCAAGATGGCGATGTGAGAGGAGTGACGTCACGCGTCGCACTCTCACTGACACGCATGCGCGGTCACCCGGGGAACCACTCAGCACGCAGAGGAGACCGAAAAGGATGGTAAATGGTCTCCTCAGACCGTCGAATCGGCCGCACACACAGGAATCGTGTGCGATCGCATCGACAGTCAGACGGTTGTGGAAGTGGGACAAGATGGAATCGGAGGAGAAACATCCGCCCGCATCAGACAGGAATCCTTTTTCCTTTTGCACTTATTCAAGTCTGATTGTCTAGGCTCTGGTTGCTTTTTGGATGCGTAGGTATGGTAACTTCACTGACGTGATTTGTGCATCATCTGTTGCCTCTGATGGATATAAGTACTGATTTATCTATGTTGTTGATAATATGTATATATTTTTTTTTTACATTTTAGATGGTTACATGCACAATATGCATGCATATCTAAATATCCCAGAAGAAGAAGTGTGAAACATTTCATAACGCGTAGGATCTATCGAATGCTTACATGCTGTTTTCTGTCTCCCTGAGTCTTTGAAGACACCATGCATTCTAAAGCTCTACTTAGTAACAATTTTATAAAAATATGTTGTATTTATCAATTTTCTTTGTTTACACTTTTTAACATTGTTCAAATAAAATATACTTTTTATCAATTTTTGTTGACAATCTATGCCTTTAAAGTCCCACCTATTATTTTTTGGGGAAAACCTTGTATATATATATATCTTTAAAGTGAAGGGACACACTGTGGTATTTAAACCCTTTCCTTATGTTTGCCATATGTTCTGCAACTCGTATTTTTAAAATCCTCTTAGTGCGATCCACATAAACTAGCCCGCAAGGGCACCATAGAATATAAACTACATATGAAGAATTGCATGTGATAAACTCTCTTATTTATAAAGATTCTATATCAATGTTGGTCATTTTAGTCCTGCCTCTGTTACTGACCTTCACAGTCCTGCAGCAGACGCATTTCCTACATGCATAAAAACCTTTCAGATCTATTTTAATAGCCTGTTCATGAGGTGGATTTAAAATTTTCCTTAACCCTCTATCCCCAATGTTGGGGGCCTGCCTGTAGATGAATTTAGGCTGGTTCGGTAGAACTTCTCCCAAATGTCTATCCCTACATAGAATATGCCAGTGTTTTTTGAAGATCAACTCGATCTCCTTATACTGGCAATGAAAATTCGTTATAAAACCCCACTGATGTTGGTTATTCAATATTACGTCATCCTTTTCCTTTAAGCATTGTTCTCTGGGGATATCTGCTACCTTTAGAATAGTCTTATCCAGAAAACTTTCCTTATATACCTTCTGAAGAAATCTTTCCTTGAGCACACGTGATTGTGCAATATAATCATTTTGTTCTGTACAATTCCTACGGACTCTGATAATTTGGCCATAAGGGATGTTTTTAATCCAGGCCGGGTGATGGCCACTTCTAATGGACAAAAATTGTTGCGGTCCGTCGACTTGAAACATACTTTGGTATTCAATACATTCCTATTCATCTCTATTGTTAGATCCAGAAAATTGACAGATCGATCACTGTTCATATATTCCAATTTTATGTTATAGGCATTAGTGTTCAGGTCTTCCAAAAACTTGATCACAGACTCCTCCGATCCCTCCCCAATAAAGAGGAGGTCGTCTATGAATCTGTGCTAGAATTTGAGCTGGGGGAGTCCTCTGCCAAACACCTGTTTATCCTCCCATTCCGCCATGAACAGGTTGGTGAGGCTGGGAGCATATTTAGCTCCTATAGCCATGCCAACCTGCTGGGAAAAGAACAATTCATCATACCAAAAATAGTTATGAGTCATGCAAAAGTCCAGTGCATGACCCAAAAAGACCTTCTGTGTGTCAGGGATATCATCCCTTTTACTAAGCGCCCAATTCAATGCTAGTGCCACATCCTGATGTTGAATGATAGTATACAGTGCGGCTACATCAGCCGTCACCAGGTAAGTTTTAGAGGATGAGTGTATGGTCACCTCTTCTAATGATCGCAATAAATCGGTGGTATCCCTCAAATACGCCTTTGTGGCCTTCACGCTAGGCTGGAGGAACTTATCCAAAAATTCCCCTAACCTCGCTGTGACGGACCCTATACCATTGACTATAAGTTGTGCCGGTGGCACCTCTGCATTTTTGTGAATTTTTGGCAGCGTATAAATGACCAGAATTCTGCATGCACTCGGAACCAAATAAGGTTCAGGGCACCGATTCCATATCCCCAGTCAATGAATGAGTTTAACTGTAAATGGTAATCATTGGTGGGATCAGATCCCAACCTTTTATAGGTGGAGTGGTTTCCCAATAATTGCATGAGCTGATTGTGGTAAAATGTTGTATTCATAATTACCACCCCACCACCCTTATCCGCAGGACGGACAATGATGTCTTTGACTTGTTTCTTCGGTGTTAACTGTTCTATATTATTTAAAACAAAATTTTTAAACACCTCTACAAAATGATTGTTAGAGTTTTGGGGATTGAAGATGGAATTGTTCTTTAGACCGCTATCAATTCTATCTATAGAAATGTAGTTTTTTTGTCCTAAGTCCTAAGTTTGTGTGCTCTCTTAATATTAAAAAAAAAACATTTTTTAAGTTACCCAGCAGCCCCTAGTCTCTCTTTTATATATTATGTGTTGATTTTATTATATTTTAATTATAACAAATGGTCCTTTTTATGAATGCTTTTTATTTTAGACATACTTACATGTTGAGGTCAAATGGAATAAGTTTTGAAAAGTTAGGAGGTTGAGGTCTTGCGTGGCTGGATGTGAATCTAGCATATGATTAACCACAATATTATTCACCTAATTTTTACCTGTTCATTGTCACTTTGAGAATTGAGCTGCAATAGAAGACTGTAAAAAGCACTGTATTGCGGAGACAGGGACACAGAGAGTGCGCAGGAGCAAGTTGCTTTGTCTCCGCCCACTTGGGGAGTCTAGGGAATAAAGGGAGGTTCATTACGCCGTACAGCCAATCCCATGAATAAGTTGTTTGTGACTAAACATGTCGGGGCGTGACTATACGGCAAGCATCTGAAGCGTGACAGAGGACGTTGTAACACGCTGCATCGATTAGTGGAGGCTTGGGATGAGGAGTGGGTGAGACTGATATAGCTGCCGCACTACCCTGGGTCTGCTGCGACCGCTGCAGATTGCTTTACTAGTGCATGGAGTTTCGTGATGTGTTCACCTTTTGGCTTGTTTTGAATTTAACACATGTGAGTTCAATGGTGTGAGATTGTCTAGTTTTTAATAAATTGGTTGTACTTTATCACACTATTTGGAGCGTTTTTTCATTTGCATGTGGAACAAATAATTTCTTGAGGAAAAAGGAATTATGGCATTCAGGTTTAAAGTTTGAAGATCTATTTTAACCCCTAATAAGTGCGGGTTGAGGCAAGTTATGCCGAACACGAGAGTGGGAGTCAAATGCAGCTGGTGAGTGCAAGTCTTTAAGTGGGAGTGGAATCACAAGCACAGAGGTGTGGTGGATGATCACAAGAACAACAGGGAGATTTTAAGTCTACACCATTCATCAAATCATTCACAGTTTATGGACTATCTATTAGCACTTTAATTACAGACATTTCAATGTGTCACATCTGACACAGGGTGTGTTTTTCTTTTCTTTATAATGTGTTATGAAACATTTGTTCACATTTATTCATTCACTGATTATTTTGGTGTCACTATTTTTTGCTAATATTTAATAGTTGATTTTTATTCATTATTTTATTTTTCATTGTGTATTCAGTTCCACACATTTTTTTTGTACACTAGATGTTCTTTTTAAGCACCGCTAATTATTCCACTTGCTTGGAGATTTAAAGTTCACATAGTACCATAGGAAGCGATGTTAAATGGACTGTAGAGTGTTTTTTCAAACTGCAAAACGCACTAAAAATGCACTTGTGTGAATCTAGGGTCAGGGCCGATTCACACTGCAGCGATGCGGGATCCCTGCGAATCCAGTGCAGGTTCCCGCATACAACTCGCAGGCAGTTCACACTGCCATATGCAAATTGCTGGGAGTGTCATTAGAAAGCTAAGGACACCCCCAAATCAGTTTGCATATCGCAGAGCAAACTGCAAATTCAGACAGGAATAGGATTGCATGGGTGTAAACACCCATGCGATCCGATTCTGCTGCGGACCAAAAAAAGGGTCCTGTGCGGGTTTGGTCCAAATGTGATGCAAATTCAGCCATACAATCTGTATGGCTGTGTTTGCATCACACAGACATCGCATGTTATTTGCAGTGCGAGGCAAATCACATCCAATGTCGGACTGCATAGCAGTGTGAACCGGGCCTAAGGCCCCTTTCACACTTGTGCAACTTGTCCTGCGACTCCTGTGTCCATAGACCTCAAGATTACACTGGCATTGCTTAAAATTGCATTCAATTTTCAGGAAAAAGCACTGCAAAATCGCGAGACTTAAAGGTCGCAAGTGTGAAAGGGGCCTTATGGACCTCAAGTTGCATGAAAAGTCAGTCAAGTGTGAAAGGAACCTAATGAGATTCATTGCTAACACCTTTGAATTAGGCCCAATTTGCACTTGGGCGACCAATGCCTGTGTAATCTTGCGATCTCAAGTCGCATTAAAGTCAAACCAAAGTAGTGCAGGGACAAATTTGACCCACTTGCAGGATGCACAAGTGAGAATAGGGCCTAATTCAAAGGTATTATCCATTAATTTCATTCACACTGCTGGGACCTGAAAGTCACACTATTTTGCTGCCACTTTGGGGCTGCAACTTGGCCCCAATTCTGGGAATGCCTGTGTAATATTGAGCCCTATATACCTCAAGTCACATGAAAGTCACACCAAAGTAGTACAGAGACTACTCTGAAGTTGTTTCAACTTGAAGTAGCACAAATATGAATGGTTATCATTGAGAATCATTCATGGGGTACAACTTGTCATGCAACTTGGAGGTCCAAATTCGCTGGAAAAGTAACCCAAGTGTGAAACAAGTCATGTATATTTTAATAGAAAGGAGCTCTCATTTATATTTGCATAATCCTTACTGATTAACATCAGCAGAACAAATCCAGGAAGTGATGTGTGCACATGGGCCGGAAGCAAATGTGTGGTGATGCCAAACAAATCAATGAACCCCACCCACACCAAATCTAACTACCACATCCACCCCCACATTGAGTAAGCACAAGTACATATCCTACACTTACCTGGCCAATGACCAGCACCTCCTCTTTGCTAAAGAGGGACCTTGCCATGTCCACCGAGATGGAGATCCTGACCAGCACAGGAACTTCCAGGTGACTACAATGACTCATTTCCAGGTCAGAAGGTGAAACCACGCTCTTTTGATCACAGCTGCGAATATTTGATCGCAACCACAATTAGAATTTATTTTAGTTTATTTGCAGATATGCAAATCTGTATTTCTACAGATAACGATATTTGAAGGCAAACTTCAGGGAGTTTGATAAGAAATGGGTCCCCGGGATTGCAGCAGGTGAATTACACGGACAAAGGCCCAGTTTGAGCCCTAGTTCACACTGACAGAGGGAATGAAATCGTGCAAGTTCAGCTGAACTCACGCAATTTCATTCCCGCGTGTTAGTCCAGACTGCGGGGGGAATTTCAGAGACATCTGTGCAAGTTTCTACACAGATGTCAATAAAAATCACACCCTGAAGTTGCCAAAAGTAGTACAGAAACGATTTTTGGAAATTGCAAAAAAAAAGCACAAGAATTTCAGCAAAAAGCCCTAGTTGGGCATTTGTCATTATGCACACTATCATTCCTTCTCCCCACAAATCACAGATAAAAACCTGGCCTCTTCACAGGCCAAACAACCCCCCCTCCCTCTACTGCAGCTCTTTATATAAGATAGTCCTGCCTACATAAGCTGTCCAGCCCAGATGATCTCTACCTTCGCCTTAGTCAACATCACAGAGACTATCGCCTGTGCTCCTGTTTATAGACTTGCTTGGTTGATATTCCTTCTGGCTCCAGATCCTGCTTGCTATTCCACTACACTGCTCCCTGGCTTCCTGACTTTCTGGCTTGTCTGACTATCCGTTACCGAACTTTGGCTATGTTTTGACTACATTTGTTCTATTTACTTTTATTATTAAACAAGTGTGATTTAACTGTACTTCTGTCTCGGTCTGATTCGTGGTTTCTGACAGTAGGTGAAGGCCATGAATTCAGAAGATGCAGTCAATCCACTTGTTGGTAATATTGTTTCCAGATTGGATGAGCAGGATCACCGCGTGGATCAGTTTGCCATGGCGTTACAAACACTCCTGAGTCACACGGTTCACCTGGAATCTCACTTTGGCTGCTCTGGTACAACCTGTGTTGCAGGCCATTGCTGCTGCTGCTCCAGTCTCTGTGCAGGCCCCTGCCTCAAGTATTACCTCTATAAGAGGTATGTCTGGTTCCGGTCCGCTTCTCCAGCGATTTAGGGGTGATCCAGTCCAATGCAGAGGGTTTCTCAACCAGGTTGAGATATACTTTGAGATGCTGCCCCAGGCATTTCCCACGGACAGAAGCAAAGTAGGTTTCGTGAAATTTTTGCTTTCTGAGAGAGCCTTGGCCTGGGCAAACCCTCTATGGGAGACGCAAAAACCTGTTGTCTTCAGTTACCCTGAGTTTGTGGCTTCTTTTAAAAGGGTATTTGACGTTCCCGCACGCTCCACTTCTCCTGCCAAGTGCCTTATGTCCATCAAACAGAGTATGAGAATTGTTGTCGATTACACCATTGAATTCCGTACTCTGGCAGCAGTGGTTGCTTGGAACAATGAGGTCCTTCTGGCTGCTTTTTCTCATGGTCTCTCGGATACCATCAAGGATGAGATAGCAGACCAAGATATACCAACTGAGGTGGAGAAGTTGATAACGTTTGCCATCCTCATTGACTCCAGACTCAGAGAAAGACTCTCTTTTAAGGAGCGCTTGCGGAAGCCTCCTGTACATTTGTATCTGAGCTTTGCAGTCCCACCCTTGCCTCCCTCACCTCCCATGCCTTCTGGTACCGAGTTGGTCAGTGAAGATGAACCCATGCACTTGGGCTTCACGCGTCTCTCTGCAGATGAGAGAACCCTTAGGAGAAGGGATAGATTGTGCTTTTATTGTGGCCAGGCAGGTCACTTTTTGAAGTCCTCTCCTACTCGTCCAGGGAACGCCCAAACCTTGAGGTCCTGTCACAGACAGACACTAGGTGGCGTTGTTTCATCCCCAGTTATCCAGAAGGGTAAGCCTCTGGTTTCGGTTACCCTTTCTTGGGCTGAGTTGTCCGACGAGATACAGGCTCTAATCGACTCTGGGGCTGCAGGTCTGTTCATTGATGCTGCCTTTGTATCGAAGCACTCAATTCCACTGCAGCTGTGTGACACTCCACTCGCCATTGAGACTCTTGACGGGAGACCTCTACAGCCTGCCCATGTGACTCATGAGACTGTTCTGTTGTCCATGGCCATAGGGGCTCTTCACCATGAGATAATCCAATTCCAAGTTATTTCCTCAGCTAAGTTTCAGATGGTTATTGGTTATCCTTGGTTACAAAGGCACAACCCCTCTTGATTGGCTCCATGCTGAGGTTCTCTCTTGGTTGCCACAATTCAGCAAGACATGCTTCCAGAAGATAGCCAAGATCCTGTGCACCTCTTCACTGTCCTCCATGCTGGAGGAGTACCGCGATTTTAGCGATGTCTTTGACAAAGGTCAAGCTGGTAGTTTGCCTCCACACCGGTCCTATGATTGCTCAATTGACCTTCAACCTGGTGCGATACCCCCTTGTGGCCGGGTTTACCCTTTGTCTGTGTTGGAGGATAAGGCCATGGAGGAGTATGTTGCAGATGCACTTTCTCAAGGTTTCATCTGCAAATCCTCATCTCATGCTGGTGCTGGTTTCTTCTTTGTGAAGAATAAGTGTGGTGAACTGAGACCTTGTATTGATTATAGGAGTCTCAATCGTTTAATGTTTAAAAATGCCTATCCGATTCCGTTAATTACAGAGTTATTTGACCGACTTAAGGGAGCAATAGTTTTCATGAAGCTTGATTTGAGAGGGGCATACAATCTCACGAGGATTAAGGAGGGTGACGAGTGAAAAACTGCCTTTAATACAATAATTTACAAAGCCATCCATAACTCTGCCCCCAGCTACATCACTAACCTAGTCCCAAAATACCAACCAAGCCGCTCTCTTCGGTCATCCCAGGACATCCTGCTCTCTAACTCCCTTGTCACCTCTTCCCATGCTCGCCTCCAGGATTTCTCAAGAGCTTCTCCTAACCTTTGGGACTCCCTACCCCAATCTGTCCGAATGTTCCCTAATCTATCCATCTTTAGGCGATCATTGAAAACCCTTCTCTTCAAAGAAGCTTATCCTGCTTCTAACTAACACGCTTCTTTACTTCCTCCATCAGCTCATCCCCCCAATTGACCTTTCCTTTTTAGATTTTAAGCTCTAACAAGCAGGGCCCTCTGATTCCTCTTGTACCAAATTGTAATGTAACTATAATGTCTGCCCTCATGTTGTAAAGTGCTGCGCAAACTGTTGGCGCTATATAAAACCTGTATAATATAATAATAATAGTAATAATACTAGAACAGGTCATTATGAGTACCTTGTAATGCCTTATGGCCTTTGTAACGTCCCGGCAGTTTTCCAGGAATTTATTAGCGATGTCGTCAGAGATTTGTTGCAGTTATTTGTGGTGGTTTATCTCGACAATATCCTCATATTTTCCAAGTCCCTGGAGAGCCACCACACAGATGTCTGTCAGAAACTAAGAGAGAACAATCTCTATAGTAAATTGGAGAAGTGCGAATTCCATCGTGAACAGATTAAATTCCTGGGTTATGTCATTTCCACTGCTGGTTTTTCGATGGACCCAGAGAAATTTTCAGCAGTCCTACAGTGGCCGACCCGTGGGTTTACATCCTGTACAGCAATTTCCTGGCTTTGCCAACTATTATCAGAAGTTTATTCGTAACTTCTCATCTCTGGTCAAGCCCATGACTGATATGACCTGAAAGGACGGTACAGAGTTGGTCTCCGGAGTCCATTAAGGCCTTTGAGAGTCTCAAGGCTGCCTTTGTTTCTGCTCCTGTGTTGGCACATCCTGATCCTACCTTACCTTTTATCCTTGATGTTAATGCTTCTGAGACTGGAGTTGGCACTCTTCTGTCTCAAGGTCCTACCTCTGAGAGTGCTATGCATCCTTGTGGCTACTTTTCCAAGAAATTGTCAGCTGCGGAGTGCAATTACGACATTGGTGACAGAGAGCTGTTAGCGATCATTTTAGCCCTGAAAGAATGGAGACATCTCCTCGAAGGTACCACTGTGCCGGTTCTCATTTTTACTGACCATAAGAATCTCACATTCTTGTCTGAGGCTAAACGCCTCTCTCCCAGAAGGGCGCAATGGGCTCTTATCTTGTCTAGTTTCAATTACATTGTCTCATTCTTACCCGGTACTAAGAATTTAAGGGCTGGCGCTTTGTCACCATTTTCCTCCACTTCCAAGATGGAGTCGATTCCGGTTCCTGTGATTCCTCCCGATTGTATTCTGGCTACGGTTTGTACCAGTCTCACTTTTCCTTTAGGTGATAAAATTCTTGCCGCTCAGGTCCATGCTCCTCCTGAGAAACCTTGTGATTGCTGCTTTGTCCCAGAGAGTCTCCGTACTGCCATGCAGACTTACCATTCTCCCAAGGCTGCTGGCCACCTTGGGAAGAATCAACTCTTTTGGGCCATTTCCCAACAATTCTGGTGGCTTAGCCTACGTGTTGATGTAACTGCCTTCGTAGCTGCTTGTTCCATTAGTGCTCAGAGTAAGACTCCACAACACCTTCTAGTCGGCCTCCTACAACCCATACCCAATGGAGAGAGGCCCTGGACCCACCTGTCTGTGGATTTCATTGTGGAGTTACCTAACTCCCAGGGCAACACAGTTATCCTTAGGGTGGTTGACCGGTTCTCGAAAATGGCCCATTGTATTCCACTTAAGAAGTTGCCCACTTCTAAGGAACTGGCTTCCATTTTTGCCCAGGAAATCTTTCGCTTACATGGGCTACCCAGGGTGATTGTCTTGGACAGGGGTAGTCAGTTTGTGTCCCAGTTCTGGCGAGCCTTTTGTACACAGTTGGGAATTCAGCTTGATTTCTCCTCTGTGTTTTCCTCTGCGATTTCTCCTCAGTCTAATGGGGCCACAGAACGAGCCGATCAGTCCTTGGAGCAATTCCTACGTTGCTATATTTCTGACCATCATAACAACTGGTTAAACCTCTTACCGTGGGCAGAGTTTTCTCACAATAGTGCCTTGAATTCTGCTTCCCGATTGTCCCCGTTTATGGCAAACTATGGTTTCCAACCGTCCATGTTGCTTGACTCGTTTGTTCCGCAGAGTATTCCTGCGTTAGAGGAGCATCCCCGTGGTCTTCGTTCCACTTGGGCACAAGTCCAGGAGGCTTTGAGACATGCTAATGATAGGTACAGACTCCCTGCTGACCGCAGACACCTGTCTGCACCTTCCTACCAGGTTGGGGACAGGGTCTGGCTGTCATCTCGCAACCTCCGACTTCGTGTTTCCCCTCTGAAGTTTGCACCTCAGTTTATTGGGCCTTTCCGTATTCTTCGCAGGATTAACCCAGTGGCTTACGCATTAGACCTTCCTTCTAACATGTGTATTTCGAATGTATTTCATGTCTATTAAAACCTTTGGTCTGCAACTGCTCTACCACCTTGGTGCCTCATCCTCACCCTGTATAGGTTGAGAACCATGAGGAGTATGAAGTACAGTCCATTGTTGACTCCTGTAGGTTCCGTGGGCGCTTACAGTACCTGGTGCATTGGAAAGGGTACGTTCCAGAGGAACACTCCCGGGTCTCATCCTCGGACGTACATGCCCTTGTCCTCCTCCGTGATTTCCATAGATGTTTTCCCCTCAAGCCTGGTGGTCCTCCGAGGGGGAGGGGTCATTGAGGAGGGGGTATTGCCAGGGCTGGATTCAGCCCTATCTTCTCAAAGTTGGCCGCTCAGCTGTCGGCTAATTGCCAGCTCCTTTCTCTCCACAGTGACTCACCTGTTGATGATATCCTGCTCTTCAGTCCTGCCTACTTAAGCTGTCCAGCCCAGATGATCTCTGCCTTCGCCTTGGTCACATCTCTAGAGACACTCTCCTGTGTTCCTGTTAAAGATTTGCTTGGCTGACATTCCTTCTGGCTCCAGATCCTGCTTGCTGTTCTACTACGCTTATCTCTGGCTCCCTGACATTTTGGCTTCATTCCGGTTCCTGAACTCTGGCTATGTTTTGACTATGTTTACTCTGTTTTCCTTTTTATTATTAATATTAAACTAGTGTGATTTAACTGCACTTCTGTCTCAGTCTGATTCATGGTTTCTGACATGAATATGGCTAAAATAGATTACCTAATATAACTAATGAGTAAAATGAATGTGGTAAAAAAAACTGTTCTGTTTTATTGAGACGATATACAGTATAGCTGGATGGTTTAACTCTCCAGCATGGTGGGCTGGCCCTTTAAACTCCATAGATATTGACAAAATTTGCATAGCCATTGTCTATTTTGGCCACATTATCAAAGAATAATTTAAAAGGTAACACATCACAAAGCACATGAAACATAAGGGGCAATATGCATTATTAATGTTCTTTTAGGAAGCATGATAGTAAATGTTTGCAAATTAATTTGACTTTCACACAAGTTGGGCATCAATAAAAAAAATGCTCATGAATAGACTTTAAATGCTCCATTTTCCAAAGGCACCTAATGGTCTGTTGGTATGGCAGCCATAATTAAGTTATGATGTTCTGTAAGATCAATTAGCACTATTTATGGAAACTCTAAACTGACACCATCATTTTTTTAATTCAATCACTATTTTTACTCAAGACTTTAATTGGCTTAAAATGGAATTGATGCAATCTGACCCTTTTTAAATCAGTTAAGCATATGACTTTCTTTCCCAACTTTACCTGCAAGGGAAGACTAAGAAGATAGAAAGCCATGAATGTTCGGTGTTAGATTAAACCACTGCTCAATAGCATCATGAATTTGTACACAGAAAGGAATATTATAGTTGGAAGGGTGTTTAATCCAGCTGACAAAGTGGTATTCAGATTTTGCTTACTATTCAAAAACATGTAATTAAATATACATTTAATAGCACCAAATGCAACTTTAATGATTGCAGGCCTGTGAGCTAATTAAATTGTCTAAAACAGTGAGATGCATTACAAGGCTTAAGCCTTTATCTCTGCTCAGTATCAGCACAATTTCAAATATAATCTAAGTATTCTAAACATCATATTTGTGGATTTATGGGATTGCATAAAATATAAATTTTTGCATGTTTTATTGACTTTCAATAATTTTGCTGTTTGCATACCTAAGTGCAACATTTTAAATGTAGAGTTGGGGATAATGTCATTGTAAGCCTTGGAATAGTACAGAAATGCTGAGGTCAGTTTTTTGCCTTCTAATAGCTACAAAGAATGTGAGCAAGCATACAGACCTGTTATGTTGTCAACATTACACAATACATTATAGTTATGTACATGATGAAATAGTTTTATTTTAAAAATATGCTTAAGATCAATATACAAATTCTTCAAAGGGAGCACAAACTGAGATATGTTCTCCACATTCTAGAACTATAAGGGGTTGAAACTAGATGTAAAGAAAATGAGTAAACTTATTTAAGGTGACATCACGCCAATGGAAATAATAATTTATCTCATACTGTATGCTTGATTGAAAAGGTGAATTTGAATCCAGATTTGGAGAGTGCTGCATAGCATGCAAGAGTAAATTCTAAAGTAGGTGAGAGGCTTGTGAGAAATCCTGCAGGCTGAAGAAGTAATTAGAGTGCAGGAAAGGAGAAGGTCATGTGCAGAGTGGAGCTGCGTTTGAAATGATTTCTGATTTTTATTTAGGAAATCCATAGAGGGACAAGACTATACAGAGCTATGTAGGTAAAAGTAAAAATTCCACTGGAATTCCATGAGTAATTAACATTTATGTGGTTCAGATCATCACTACCATGAGCTGGAGGCAAATGCTAAGGGTTCAAGATTCATGGCCCCGGCAAATTTATGTGCGGATTCACCGTGGATAATATTTTTAAAACCATAATACGCTGCATGGCTTTTGAATAATAATAGCAGACTTAGTAGGACCAATAAGAGAGCTTTTAAGCCACCCACTCCCTTATGAAAGGAGGGCTTTCTTCAAAAAAAAATGTATATTAAAAAATGTATATAAAGTATACCCTTTTTCGGGCCTTTACAAGATATGTGTGGATATGATTTAGCCAAACAGGTCTAAAATAAATAGTCAACATGCTGTGTGTAGCATATTAATCCTGTTGTATTCTTAAAAAAATGTAAATTCTTTTGTTGCTACAACGCTAAATTGGATTGCGGTTGTATAACTTTGACCTGAACAGCTGGATGCTTTGTTGCCTAGCTTAAATTGTGGCTTGCTTCAACAGTTAAAATGTTTTTTATATAGCGTGGAGAATATTTCACCCTTTCTTTTTTGTGGCATATATATATATATATATATATATATATATATATATATATATACAGTATCTCACAAAAGTGAGTACACCCCTCATATTTTTGGAAATATTTTATTATATTTTTTCATGTGATAACACTGAAGAAATGACACTTTGCTACAATGTAAAGTAGTGAGTGTACAGCTTGAATAACAGTGTAAATTTCCTGTCCCCTCAAAATAACTCAACACACAGGCATTAATGTCTAAACTGCTGGCAACAAAAGTGAGTACTTCAGTGTTGTCACATGAAAAGATATAATAAAATATTTACATAAATATGAGGGTTGTACTCATTTTTGTGAGGTACTGTACTTAAATGTAAATTTGTAGCATGAAAAGCTGCAAGCCATGTGTCCTTCTCAAAATGACACCTTCTTCAACCTGCTAAAATGGCTTTCATGCTGTGCAGCACGTCTCTGTGAAATATCTGCTTTGTGTCTCTGACAAAATCCAGTGTAATTTTTATTTCTGCATCAAAATTCCTCACATCTCCCTATTCAAATTAAGCCCACTTTTTAGAGTTACCAGATGTATAGCATGTCTATGTAAGCTTTCGTAGTAGGTGCATCATAACAACCAATGACAGGTTAGCAAAAAAATGTAAGCATACATAGGTTAGTAAAAAGGGTAAGCAAACATACCAGAGCTTTATCCTTGATGAGGGTCTGTTTTGCATTCTAGGGTTGAGCCTATACAAAAAACAAGAAAAAGTATGATGTCCCACTGAAAATCCGACAATTATAGGGGCTTGCAGCCTACAGCTGGCCAAGGAAGGAGGGGGCAGATTACATCCCCCCTCCCCGAACCATACCAGGCCACAGGCCTTTAGCATGGTGAGAGTACTTTGCATGACAAAGCAGCCTGTCCCTGTGTTGATTAGGGCAAGGACCCACAACCCTTGATCAGTGGTTGTGGGGGGGGACTATTGGGGGAGATTATCAAAATATGTATGGCCCCATCCCTATATGTCAATGAGTAAGGTTTACATAAAAGAAAAGAGGGCACACTGGCCTAGTGCATTATCCAACATGAATTTATTGTAAGAATAAAACTGTTAAAATGTCTACTCAGAAACATTAATGGTAATATCGCTCATTGGGCAACATACGTGGCTGATCGCTCCCAGGACACCTGGAACACCAAGACAGGGAAAGGGGACCCAATGCCTGGTCCTTGCTGTCTGACATGTTTTGAAGGACAAACCTTCTTCTTCAGAGCCCAGCTACAAATGGTGTATTCAATAATACTTATACCTTCACAGACACGCCCACGACGTGAGAGCCATGGCCCCTCCCAAAATATGGAAAGAAGGAGGACAGGGAAAGGGAATATTAGGATAATAGTACCAACAAAAATTAGCATACTATATGTGCGGCGGAACAAGGCCATACTAATGAACTCCTCTGTAGTGATGAACATGTGTAAGATAAAAAGCTAATATTAGTCATATAATTTAAGCAGTGGGTCACTGCACCTCTAGGGCAGCAAATTATACCAAGAGTATTCATAATGAATGTCAACTGTGTGCACACCTATCACAGGAATGTCTTGTCCTGGGGGAACGGTATAGTGTAATGTGCATAGTTTCACATATGTCGAATATGCAGGTGCTTCTAGGGTTCCCTCTGGGGTACTGTGAACCGATAGAAGCTGGGAGGGTCCCGTGGTTCCGCTGTATGGAACGCACACCAGACACTGGGACCGGAAACAGGGCCGGATATGCATTTCAGCCACCACTTCCGGCCAGCGCTCACATCACTTGCCCTCCATGGGCCACTGCCATCTTGGGGGAGTCCCCCATTAGAGGCCCATCCCTCCCATTTACAGGGAAGGGTGGTGACACTACTCATCCAACAGGTACTGAATATGGACACATACTAAATCAGAAAGCAACCCTGTCAGCACCTGCCGAGTAGAACGGGTAGTAAGGGTTACATAGTATCCCTGGTTACTTTTGCACAAAAAAAAATCAAATAGTAAATAAAAACATTACACTATGACAAAAGTCCTTTATTAAAGGCTATCCAAGGTCAAAAATTAAATTTATTTTAACTTTTACATGCTAATTCAATTATTTTTAGTCTATTTTTAATTTGAATGATCTTGAAGTATGTCCCATATGTTTACTTGATGTGAAGAAATGTCTGGATGGCCGCACTCCAATAAAATCACCTTTATTTGATTCAAAGAACATACAACGACAATCCATACAGCAAGTGAGGGAGAGAAGTACAGCATACAAAGCATCTAACGCGTTTCACACCATTCTTGGTGCTTAATCATAGCTGTGATTAAGCAGATCTTCTGCAACGTGCAGGGCCAGCACCCTTTGTATATGCAGCAGAGGTGGAACATATAGGGGGGCCACCTCGAGCGGTGTACTACTTTGCCCACATGTTTACTTATTTGATTCCTGTGACATATAGTCACCATGACCTGTGAGTAGGCACAGAATTCACAGAGCCTGCCTTCTGAACTACAGAGGTGCTGAGAGGAAGAGTTTCAGCAGGTGTCAGTACAGGAATTTACAGGCAGCAAGGTCCATGGGGTATGTAATCCTTAGAAATGTATGGTAAACAGCTGAGGAGAAGCTGCAAAGCATGCATGGAATCCAAGAAGTTACGAAAAAGGTAGCCAGCAAACATTGAGCACTTACAACATAAAAGGAGAGTTTATGTAACTATTACAATAAAGAGGTTATATAATAAAAAGATATACTGTGATTATAGAACTCTTTAAAAAAAAAAGCCCCATGATATTAATCCATCATCATTCATGTCATCCAGCGATGTAGATCCACGTTAGTCACAATGAATGATGATGCCTAATGACCAGCCAAAAAGAAAAAATACCCTGATCCACCAACACGTCCACTCCAGATAATTGCTCGCTGCAAATGATGGCTCCCAGCCTCAAAGTTGCATGTAAACAAAGAGACGGGGAACTGACAGATGTCCTTGACCAGTTATGGTCATGACCATATTTGGTCAAAGACATCACCCAGGATGCCCCCCACCTTGTTTACAATTAATAATAAGACAGTAGACAGCAGGATATTGGTTCCTAGGATGCTGGTATCTGCTGGCCTCTTTGCAAAATGAATGCTAGTGACTGCCAATAAATGAATAATAATTTACTGCTGCAGTAGCAGAGGGAGGTTCAACAGATGAACCGGGCAAACATAATAAATAGTTAGCCTGATCTGCTAACCACAAACAGGCAAGGTTTGGTGCAAACTTTGCACTGTCCCAAACCTGAACCCCATCTCTAAAGTTGAAAATTTCAGTCTTACCTTTGTAAAGCCCACATAATCAGTTTCTTGGTTTAATAGAAAGAAATGAAGTTACAGGATTATGTAACATGTGCAAGAGTCCTGAGAAATAACACGAAATTGACACTCTTTCTGCAGGGATTGTCTGTATCCTGATTTCAAACCTATACTAGTCATATTGAGATGCAATCTGCTATTTATGTAATGTTTTTTGTTTTTTTTCCCCAACATGTTATGCTAATTTAACCACTTAAGGACCAGCCTCGCTTTGGAATTTAGGTGTTTACATGTTTAAAACAGGTTTTTTTGCTAGAAAATTATTTAGAACCCCCAAACATTATATATTGTTTTTTTTCTAACACCCTAGAGAATAAAATGGCAGTTATTGCAATACTTTTTTTCACACCGTATTTGCGCAGCGGTCTTACAAGCGCGCTTTTTTTGGAAAAAATTCACTTTTTTGAATAAAAAATAAGACAACAGTAAGGTTAGCCCAATTTTTTTTATATTGTGAAAGATAATGTTACACCAAGTAAACTGATACCCAACATGTCACGCTTCAAAATTGAGCCCGCTAGTGGAATGGCGTCAAACTTTTACCCTCAAAAATCTCTATAGGAGACATTTAAAAAATTCTACAGGTTGCATGTTTTGTGTTACAGAGGAGGTCTAGGGGTAGAATTCTTGCTCTCGCTCTAACGATCGCAGCGATATCCCACATGTGTGGTTTGACCACGTTTTCATATGCGGGCGCTACTCACATATGCGTACCCTTCTGAGCGCGAGCTCGTCAGGACGGCTGTTTTAACCACTTGCCGACCGCCTACCGCATATATACTGCGGCAGAATGGCACGGGCAGGCAAAATCACGTACCCATACGTGATCTGCCTCCCGCGGGTGGGGGGTCCGATCGGACCCCCCCCGGTGCCATAGACGGTCGGCTCTCGTTCGCGGGCGATGGGAGGTGAGGGGGAGGCCATCCATTGATGGCCACCCCCTCCCGATCGCTCCCGGCGAATGAAAACGCTTCCTTTCCCTCTGTAATGTAAACAGAGGGAAAGGAAGTGATGTCATCTCTCCTCGAGCCGGTCTTTTCGTCCGGCGCAGAGGAGAGAAGACATCCAAGTAAGTGCACCAACACTACACTAACAGTAGAACACGCAGGCACACTTTTCACCCCCCTGTCACCCCCCGATCACCCCCCGATCACCCCCCTGTACCCCCTGTCACTCTGACACCAATAGCAGTGTTTTTTTTTTTTTTGCATTGGTGTCAGTTTGTCAGTTATAAGTGTTAGGGCTGTTAGGTTAGCCCCCTTTAGGTCTAGGGTACCCCCCCTTAGGTCCAGGGTACCCCCTAACCCCCCCCTAATAAAAGTTAACCCCTTGATTACCCCCCGTCACCAGTGTTGCTAAGCGATCGTTTTTCTGATCGCTGTATTAGTGACACAGGTGACGCTAGTTAGGGAGGTGAGTATATAGGTTTGCTGTCAGTGTTTTATAGCGACAGGGACCCCCATATACTACCTGCTAAAGGTTTTAACCCCCTGATTGCCCCCTAGTTAACCCTTTCACCAGCGATCGCCGTATAAGTGTTACGGGTGACGCTGGTTAGATAGTTTGTTTTTTGTAGTTTATTATAGTTTATTACAGTTTATTATAGTTTATTATAGTTTTAGGGCACCCGCCGTTTATTACCTTATAAAGGTATTAACCCCCTAATTGCCCGGCGGTGATAGAAGTTAAGTTTTTAGGATCTGATAAGGTCTGCGTCGCCCCAGGCAGCGTCAGGTTAGCGCTAGTACCGCTAAAACCCACGCACGCAGCATACACTTCCCTTAGTGCTATAGTATCTGAACGGATCGATATCTGATCCGATCAGATCTATACTCCCCAGCAGTTTAGGGTTCCCTGAAACACAGTGTTAGCGGGATCAGCCCAGATACCTGCTAGCACCTGCGTTTTGCCCCTGCGCCCAGCCCAGCCCAGCCCACCCAAGTGCAGTATCGATCGATAACTGACACTTACAAAACACTAAGCACACATAACTGCAGCGGTCGCAGAGTCAGGCCTGATCCCTGCGATCGCTAACAGTTTTTTGGTAGCGTTTTGATACAGTCGCTAACAGTCAGGAGCTTTTTTGCCTGTGAGTCTCACTAGTGTACCCCTAAATTTAGAGGCCAAAATGGCAAATCCAAGGTACACTAGTGAAGAGGCCTACAGGATTCTGAGTATGACAGATAGTGAAGAGGAAGTCACTCATCTGTCAAGTTCAGGCTCAGAATACGAACCTGTAGAGGACAGCGGCTCCATGACAGATAGCTCTGACGACGGAGTTGTGGTCCCTGCTAGGGTCAGGCGTACCAGACCCCGAACTTCTTCTGTCCTTGAAGTGCAAGAACCGCAGGGCTCTCGTATGGAGCAGAGAAGTACTAGTGCCGCTACTCCTTCTGGTGAACTGGCAAGCACCAGCGGCCTAGTACACCCTGGTCGTACATCCAGCACTGCAGTATCACGTGGTGACGTGGCGAGTCCCATAAGTGCAGTTCAAGCTGGCGAGGTGGCAAGCAGTAGTAGTGTCCCGCTGCCACCAAGAAGAAGACGAACACAGGCCCGTCGTGCCCATAGTGCCCTTCCTGCTGCATTCGCCAATCCGAATTGGGAACCTTCCACTTCTGCAGCACCCGTACTTCCCCCTTTCACTGGCCAACCCGGAATTCAGGTGGAAACAGTTGACTTTACGCCACTGGATTTTTATTCGCTGTTTTTCACCGAAGATCTCTATAGATCTATTGTGGACCAAAGCAATTTGTACGCTGGTCAATACATCGCCACTATGCCCCAGTCCACCCTTGCCAGAGATTGGAGACCAATTACGGTCTCCGAATTTAAGACCTTTCTGGGCCTTTCCCTCCTCATGGGCATAACCAAAAAGAGTGAGTTGCGGTCATATTGGTCCACTGACCCAATTCACCATATGCCCGTGTTCTCTGCCTCCATGGCCAGGGCACGATATGAGCAGATTTTGCGGTTTATGCACTTCAACGACAATGAACTCTGTCGTCCTCGTGGAGACCCTGCATACGATCGGCTCTACAAAATTCGGCCCCTCGTAAACCACTTCAACCAACGTTTTGCAGACTTGTTTACCCCCCATCAAGTTGTCTGCGTTGATGAGTCCCTGATTAAGTTTTCTGGCCGCTTGTCATTCAAACAGTACCTTCCCAGCAAGCGTGCCAGATACGGGGTCAAGATGTATAAGCTCTGTGACAGGGCCACAGGCTATACATGTAGATTTATGGTTTACGAGGGAAAAGATAGTCGCGTAGAGCCGATAAACTGCCCTGACTACATAGGAAGCGCTGGCAAGATAGTGTGGGACTTGGTGTCACCCTTATTCGGAAAGGGGTACCACTTGTACGTGGACAATTATTATACGAGCGTGCCACTTTTTAGTCACTTGTTTGATCATCAGATTGGAGCATGTGGCACCGTGCGACCTAATCGCCGGGGCTTTCCCCAGCGGCTTGTAGAGTCCCGTCTTAGGCTGGGGGAGAGAGCCTGCTTGCAGTATAATAATTTGCTCGCTATGAAGTGGAGGGACAATAAGAATGTTTTCGTTCTTACCTCCCTTCATGCAGACACGACGACCCAAATTACTACGGCGACTGGTGTTGTGGAGAAACCCCTCTGTGTCCACGAATACAACCTTAATATGGGAGGGGTGGACCTCAACGACCAGTTGTTGGCGCCGTACTTAGTTGCCCGTAAGGCCAGACGCTGGTACAAAAAAGTGTCTGTTTACTTATTTCAATTGGCTTTGCTGAATGCTCATGTGCTATACAGAGCTTCAGGACGGACTGGATCCTTCCTTAAATTCCAGGAAGAGATCGTCAGAGCCCTTCTGTTTCCAGATGGTGCTCCACCTCACCTTCCCAATCCAAATGCAGTAAGCCGGCTGCATGGGAGGCATTTTCCTTATGTCCTCCAGAGTACCCCTACCCAACGAGCCCCCCAAAAAAGATGTCGTGTCTGCAGCAAGCGCGGATTTAGGCGTGACACCCGGTATTGTTGTCCCTCCTGTCCTGACAATCCTGGTCTATGCATTGGTGAATGTTTTGAACGCTACCATACACTACTGGAGTATTAGCGTAGGGTTCAGCACGGCACAGACTAGGCACACTAACACAGGGTCTCCCAAGATGCCATCGCATTTTGAGAGACCCAAACCTGGTACAGTTACAGTTAAAAGTTAAAGTTACTAAAAAAAGTGTTAAAAAAAAAAAATACAAAAAAAAAAAAAAAATAAAAATACAAAAAAAATATAAAATAAAAAAACCAAAAATAGTTGTCGTTTTATTGTTCTCTCTCTCTATTCTCTCTCTATTGTTCTGCTCTTTTTTATTGTATTCTATACTGCAATGTTTTATTGTTATGTTTTTATCATGTTTGCTTTATAGGTATGCAATTTTTTTATACTTTTTTATTGTTAACCACTTTTTTGTTTTCAGGTACGCCATTCAGCTGCAGAGCAGATTTATTTATCTTGACAGCAACAGCGTTTGCTCCCACGATATATAAAGCCGTGACTCCAGCGCTGTCGGAGGTGATTTCACCACCACAGTTCCATACTTCAGCATATATGCCGAAGCGTGGGGGCAGTAGTGGGTGGAGGAGCAATTTGCTCCTGCCTTTTGCGGGAGGATGCCCCCATGCTTCGGCATATATATATTTTAGGTAGGCACAGGTTGCGGTAAATGTTTTATTTTTTACTATGTTTTTTTTGTATTTGCTTTGCAGGTATGGTAAGGTATACTGTTATACTGTAATGTTACTTTGTTTTTTTGTTAACCATCATTTGCTTAGCAGGTACGCCATTCAGTTGCAGCGCGGATTTATTTATCTTGACAGCAACAGCGTTTGCTCCCACGATATATAAAGCCGTGACTCCAGCGCTGTCGGAGGTGATTTCACCACCACAGTTCCATACTTCAGCATATATGCCGAAGCGTGGGGGCAGTAGTGGGTGGAGGAGCAATTTGCTCCTGCCTTTTGCGGGAGGATGCCCCCATGCTTCGGCATATATATATTTTAGGTAGGCACAGGTTGCGTTAAATGTTTTATTTTTTACTATGTTTTTTTTGTATTTGCTTTGCAGGTATGGTAAGGTATACTGTTATACTGTAATGTTACTTTGTTTTTTTGTTAACCATCATTTGCTTAGCAGGTATGCCATTCAGTTGCAGCGCGGATTTATTTATCTTGACAGCAACAGCGTTTGCTCCCACGATATATAAAGCCGTGACTCCAGCGCTGTCGGAGGTGATTTCACCACCACAGTTCCATACTTCAGCATATATGCCGAAGCGTGGGGGCAGTAGTGGGTGGAGGAGCAATTTGCTCCTGCCTTTTGCGGGAGGATGCCCCCATGCTTCGGCATATATATATTTTAGGTAGGCACAGGTTGCGTTAAATGTTTTATTTTTTACTATGTTTTTTTTGTATTTGCTTTGCAGGTATGGTAAGTATTACTGTTATACTGTAATGTTACTTTGTTTTTTTGCTTAGCAGGTACGCCATTCAGTTGCAGCGCGGATTTATTTATCTTGACAGCAACAGCGTTTGCTCCCACGATATATAAAGCCGTGACTCCAGCGCTGTCGGAGGTGATTTCACCACCACAGTTCCATACTTCAGCATATATGCCGAAGCGTGGGGGCAGTAGTGGGTGGAGGAGCAATTTGCTCCTGCCTTTTGCGGGAGGATGCCCCCATGCTTCGGCATATATAAATGGTGCATGTATGCCCATCATTAGAAGTGGGCGGATGAAGGGAGGTATTCTAATGGTGGGCATACCCACCGATCAATATCTTTTTTTCGTTCAGCCCACAGGCTGCATGAAAAAAAAGTTTACAATACAAGGACCAGCAACGTACTGGTATGTTGCTGGACTTTGAGTGGTTATACCAGAATGATGCCTGCAGGTTTAGGTATCATCTTGGTATCATTCTTTTCAGCCAGCGGTCGGCTTTCATGTAAAAGCAATCCTAGCGGCTAATTAGCCTCTAGACTGCTTTTACAAGCAGTGGGAGGGATTTCCCCCCCCCCCACCATCTTCCATGTTTTTCTCTGGCTCTCCTGTCCCAACAGGGAACCTGAGAATGCAGCCGGTGATTCGGCCAGCTGACCATAGAGCTGATCAGAGACCAGAATGGCTCCAATCATCTCTATCGCCTAAGAAACCGGAAGCTACGAGCATTTCATGACTTAGATTTCGCCGGATGTAAACGGCGCCATTGGGAAATTGGGAAAGCATTTTATCACACCGATCTTGGTGTGGTCAGATACTTTGAGGGCAGAGGAGAGATCTAGGGTCTAATAGACCCCAATTTTTTCAAAAAAGAGTACCTGTCACTACCTATTGCTATCATAGGGGATATTTACATTCCCTGAGATAACAATAAAAAAGATAAAAAAAAAATAAAAATGAAAGGAACAGTTTAAAAATAAGATAAAAAATCAAAAAATTAATAAAAAAAAAAAAAAAAAAAAAAAAAAGCACCCCTGTCCCCCCCTGCTCTCGCGCAAAGGCGAACGCAAGCGTCGGTCTGGCGTCAAATGTAAACAGCAATTGCCCCATGCATGTGAGGAATCGCCGCGAAGGTCAGATCGAGGGCAGTAATTTTAGCAGTAGACCTCCTCTGTAAATCTAAAGTGGTAACCTGTAAAGGCTTTTAAAGGCTTTTTAAAATGTATTTAGTTTTTCGCCACTGCACGTTTGTGCGCAATTTAAAAGCCTGTCATGTTTGGTATCCATGTACTCGGCCTAAGATCATCTTTTTTATTTCATCAAACATTTGGGCAATATAGTGTGTTTTAGTGCATTAAAATTTTAAAAAGTGTGTTTTTTCCCCAAAAAATGCGTTTGAAAAATCGCTGCGCAAATACTGTGTGAAAAAAAAAAATGAAACACCCACCATTTTAATCTGTAGGGCATTTGCTTTAAAAAAATATATAATGTTTGGGGGTTCAAAGTAATTTTCTTGCAAAAAAAAATTATTTTTTTATGTAAACAACAAGTGTCAGAAAGGGCTTTGTCTTCAAGTGCTTAGAAGAGTGGGTAATGTGTGACATAAGCTTCTAAATGTTGTGCATAAAATGCCAGGACAGTTCAAAACCCCCCCAAATGACCCCATTTTGGAAAGTAGACACCCCAAGCTATTTGCTGAGAGGCATGTCGAGTCCATGGAATATTTTATATTGTGACACAAGTTGCGGGAAAAAGACAATTTTTTTTTTTTTTTTTTTTTTTGCACAAAGTTGTCACTAAATGATATATTGCTCAAACATGCCATGGGAATATGTGAAATTACACCCCAAAATACATTCTGCTGCTTCTCCTGAGTACGGGGATACCACATGTGTGAGACTTTTTGGGAGCCTAGCCGCGCACGGGACCCCGAAAACCAAGCACCGCCTTCAGGCTTTCTAAGGGCGTAAATTTTTGATTTCACTCTTCACTGCCTATCACAGTTTCGGAGGCCATGGAATGCCCAGGTGGCACAAACCCCCCCCCAAATGACCCCATTTTGGAAAGTAGACACCCCAAGCTATTTGCTGAGAGGTATAGTGAGTATTTTGCAGACCTCACTTTTTGTCACAAAGTTTTGAAAATTGAAAAAAGAAAAAAAAAATATGTTTTTATTGTCTTTCTTTATTTTCAAAAACAAATGAGAGCTGCAAAATACTCACCATGCCTCTCAGCAAATAGCTTGGGGTGTCTACTTTCCAAAATGGGGTCATTTTGGGGGGTTTTGTGCTATCTTGGCATTTTATGGCCTTCAAAACTGTGATGGGTAGTGAGGAGTAAAATCAAAAATTAACGCTCTTAGAAATCCTGAAGGCGGTGATTGGATTTTGGGGCCCGTATGAAGCTAGGCTCCCAAAAAGTGCCACTCATGTGGTATCCCCATACTCAGGAGAAGTAGCAGAATGTATTTTGGGGTGTAATTCCACATATGCCCATGGCATGTTTGAGCAATATATCATTTAGTGACAACTTTGTGCAAAAAAAAAAAAAAAAAAATTGTCACTTTCCCGCAACTTGTGTCAAAATATAAAATATTCCATGGACTCAACATGCCTCTCAGCAAATAGCTTGGGGTGTCTACTTTCCAAAATGGGGTCATTTGGGGGGGTTTTGTGCCATCTTGGGATTTTATGGCCTTCAAAACTGTGATAGGTAGTAAGGAGTGAAATCAAGAATTTATGCCCTTAGAAATCCTGAAGGCGGTGCTTGGTTTTCGGGGCCCCGTACGCGGCTAGGCTCCCAAAAAGTCCCACACATGTGGTATCCCCGTACTCAGGAGAAGCAGCTAAATGTATTTTGGGGTGCAATTCCACATATGCCCATGGCCTGTGTGAGCAATATATCATTTAGTGACAATTTTGTGCAAAAAAAAAAAAAATTGTCACATTCCCGCAACTTGTGTTAAAAAATAAAATATTCCATGGACTCAACATGCCTCTCAGCAAATAGCTTGGGGTGTCTACTTTCCAAAATGGGGTCATTTGGGGGGGTTTTGTGCCATCTTGGGATTTTATGGCCTTCAAAACTGTGATAGGTAGTAAGGAGTGAAATCAAGAATTTATGCCCTTAGAAATCCTGAAGGCGGTGCTTGGTTTTCAGGGCCTCATACGCGGTTAGGCTCCCAAAAAGTCCCACACATGTGGTATCCCCGTACTCAGGAGAAGCAGCTAAATGTATTTTGGGGTGCAATTCCACATATGCCCATGGCCTGTGTGAGCAATATATCATTTAGTGACAATTTTGTGCAAAAAAAAAAAAAATTGTCACATTCCCGCAACTTGTGTTAAAAAATAAAATATTCCATGGACTCAACATGCCTCTCAGCAAATAGCTTGGGGTGTCTACTTTCCAAAATGGGGTCATTTGGGGGGGTTTTGTGCCATCTTGGCATTTTATGGCCTTCAAAACCGTGATAGGTAGTGAGGAGTGAAATCAAAAATTTATGCCCTTAGAAATCCTGAAGGCGGTGCTTGGTTTTCAGGGCCTCATACGCGGTTAGGCTCCCAAAAAGTCCCACACATGTGGTATCCCCGTACTCAGGAGAAGCAGCAGAATGTATTTTGGGGTGTAATTCCACATTTGCCCATGGCATGTTTGAGCAATATATCATTTAGTGACAACTTTGTGCAAAAAAAAAAAAAAAAAATGGTCACTTTCCCGCAACTTGTGTCAAAATATAAAATATTCCATGGACTCAACATGCCTCTCAGCAAATAGCTTGGGGTGTCTACTTTCCAAAATGGGGTCATTTGGGGGGGTTTTGTGCCATCTTGGCATTTTATGGCCTTCAAAACTGTGATAGGTAGTGAGGTGTGAAATCAAAAATTTATGCCCTTTGAAATCCTGAAGGTGGTGCTTGGTTTTCGGGGCCCCGTACGCGGCTAGGCTCCCAAAAAGTCCCACACATGTGGTATCCCCGTACTCAGGAGAAGCAGCTAAATGTATTTTGGGGTGCAATTCCACATATGCCCATGGCCTGTGTGAGCAATATATCATTTAGTGACAACTTTGTGCAAAAAAAAAAAAATTGTCACATTCCCGCAACTTGTGTCAAAAAATAAAATATTCCATGGACTCGACATGCCTCTCAGCAAATAGCTTGGGGTGTCTACTTTCCAAAATGGGGTCATTTGGGGGGGTTTTGTGCCATCTTGGCATTTTATGGCCTTCAAAACTGTGATAGGTAGTGAGGTGTGAAATCAAAAATTTATGCCCTTTGAAATCCTGAAGGCGGTGCTTGGTTTTCGGGGCCCCGTACGCGGCTAGGCTCCCAAAAAGTCCGACACATGTGGTATCCCCGTACTCAGGAGAAGCAGCTAAATGTATTTTGGGGTGCAATTCCACATATGCGCATGGCCTGTGTGAGAAATATATCATTTAGTGACAACTTTTTGTAATTTTTTTTTTTTTTTTTTTGTCATTATTCAATCACTTGGGACAAAAAAAAAAAATATTCAATGGGTTCAACATGCCTCTCAGCAATTTCCTTGGGGTGTCTACTTTCCAAAATGGGGTCATTTGTGGGGGTTTTGTACTGCCCTGCCATTTTAGCACCTCATGAAATGACATAGGCAGTCATAAAATAAAAGCTGTGTAAATTCCAGAAAATGTACCCTAGTTTGTAGACGCTATAACTTTTGCGCAAACCAATAAATATACGCTTATTGACATTTTTTTTACCAAAGACATGTGGCCGAATACATTTTGGCCTAAATGTATGACTAAAATTGAATTTATTGGATTTTTTTTATAACAAAAAGTAGAAAATATCATTTTTTTTCAAAATTTTCGGTCTTTTTCCGTTTATAGCGCAAAAAATAAAAACGGCAGAGGTGATCAAATACCATCAAAAGAAAGCTCTATTTGTGGGAAGAAAAGGACGCAAATTTCGTTTGGGTACACCATTGCATGACCGCGCAATTAACAGTTAAAGCGACGCAGTGCCGAATTGTAAAAAGTGCTCTGGTCAGGAAGGGGGTAAAACCTTCCGGGGCTGAAGTGGTTAAACAATTTTTTTTTTTTCTTATTTATTTTACAGGATTTTATTTATTTTTACACTGTTTAAAAAAAAATGTGTCACTTTTATTCCTATTACAAGGAATGTAAACATCCCTTCTAATAGAAAAAAGCATGACAGGTCCTCTCAAATATGAGATCTGGGGTCAAAAAGACCTCAGATCTCATATATATACTAAAACGCAATAAAAAAAAAAAAAAAAGTAATTTAAAAAAATGACATTGAAAAAAATGTGCCTTTAAGACGTATGGGCGGAAGTGACGTTTTGACGTCGCTTCCGCCCTGCAGTGTCATGGAGACTAGTGGGCGCCATCTTCCCCTCACTCGTCTCCATGTACAGCAAGGGGACAGATGCGATTGCCTCCGCCACTACCGACGGCTCCGGTAAGTGGCGGAGGGCACCAGATCACGGCGGGATCCCGCCACCGATAAAAGTGATCTTGCGGCAAATCCACTGCAGAGACCACTTTTATCTTGTAGCTGACCGCCGCACGAAAATGGGGATACTGGGGTTATGGCAGCTAGCTGCTGCCATAACAACGATATCCACCGCCAAACTTAGGATGTATATGTACATGCGGCGGTCGGCAAATGGTTTTAAATAGGATAATATCAGTTAAGACTGACATTGGAGAATTGGAGAAAAATCACATTTTAATTTTAGGCACCTAAAGGCTCAGCTATTGTACTACAGATGTTTTAACATATATGCCATAATACACCACAGTTAAAAGAAAGAGAAAATTTGAATTTAAAAGGCCTTAGGCTCAATTTACTAACACAGATGCATGAATCTGCCCAGGTTCGATTTGCTTTGAGGAATACTGTTTAAAAAATTAAGCACACCTGAACTTAGCAGCAAGTCCCACCAATGTCTTTAAAGGAAAAATCATGTTAGGTAATTATGGCCTTTTTTTTAGGGTGAACAGGCACACTGCAGTAAAAAAAAAAAATGACGAACAACAGGGAGAGGGTCTTTTCATGCAACTTCAGGGCGACATTAAAACTATAAATGCTGTGTAGCTGCCTTACAGAGGATCTTTAGTCTGTTTGCAAAAAATAAAAGTTTACAGATACAAATACTGTAGCAAAAACAAAACAAGGAAGAGAGCACAAGCCGCCCTAGTGTAATCCCATTTATTTATCATTAACTAAAAAACACAAATAAATGCACTCACACGATTCCATTAAAATGAGGCCTAAATCAGTAGAAGCCGTTCCTCCACAATGGCCACTGTAAGATTGAGTAATTGTAAAAGTCTAGTAAAGCTCACTGACAGCTGGAATGCCCCAGGAGCTGCCGGCGTTCTATCAAAAGTGCATTCCTTAGGATAATGCCTCCAATGATCTGTGCAGGACAGAGTTATATGTTGATCAGCTGGTGTGATGTCAACACTGCTCATGCGCAGATCGTCTGAGGTCTTATCCAATGATCTGCAAAGGAAGAATGTAATTGTGCAACATACCAAAATCTGCCTGTCACGTGATTGGTCATTTCTCCCGCATGAGCAGAGGCAGGCAGAATCTGACGATTACATTCTTCCTTTGCAGATCATTGGATAATGCCTCTGATGATCTGCACATGCGTAATGTTGATGTCACGCCAGCTGATCAACATATCAGCTGGAGTGCCATTGCATCCTGCACATGCACAGGTATTATCCGACATTATGCAGGATTATCCAACAGGGATACACTACTCGATAGAACACTGTAACGGACCTTAGGGGAACAGGCAACCAGGCAGGAACTGAAGTCACTGTTGCCACGACGATACGTTTTGGAGGCGAGGCCTCCTTTGTCAAGTCACTTCCGCCCTGCAACTAATGTGTAATATATATGGAAAACACGACCCCTCCCCTGGCCTGGATCTTAAAGGGGCATGTACAGAGAGGGTGACAGACACACTTAAAACAGGTGGGGCAACGGTAAACATATAGGGAATTGATAATGAAAAACTAAATACCATTTAAAAATATATTTATAGTCCATGCACACACACTTAGAATCTATTCATCAAAATTGTAATAAATAAGAAAGACTAATAAGAAAAACATCCCCTCCATCTTGCTGTTTTCAAGACAGTTTGGATACCTAAATTGCACGGCCCCTAGTGGCTGCTTTCACCCCTTCAAACTATGTGCATACTTCTATAGCTGCCGAGCTCAGCCACTGCAACCAGAGAAGGAGAATGCTCAATATATATAGGTGCAGTCTGAACGTACTGGAATGGACATAGGTAGTGCACACTTGCAGCGCCCAGTGCATCCTACAAACGGAAAGACAGAAGGGGATTGAGGGCCCAGCAATTTCTTCAAAATGCTGCTCCTGCTTTCCTGAAACATAAGCAAGGGAAACCTTGCCACTAAAAATGTAGTGTAATAAAATAAAAAACATTATACCCCCCCAAGTAAATGAAAACTCCAAAAATACCCATACCCTAAAATCTATTTCTTTTTATTAAAGGGAAGCCTTGCATCAATTAAAAGTTTGCTATGGATGGTGCAGTAGCTAAAAGTGAATTCTCAACAATAAGAACAAAAAAAAATAGCAAGGGGATTGATTACCCAAAGAGCTTGCAAACAGAATTAACCACTTGCTGACCAAGTCTTTTTCTGACACTTGTTATTTACAAGTAGAAATCAGTATTTTTTGCTAGAAAATTACTAGAACCCCCAAACATTATATATATTTTCTTTAGCAGAGACCCTAGAGCAGAGGTGCCCAACCACTGCCTGCGGCCCTCTGATGTGGCCAGTGACTTCCTGCTCCAGGATTGTGGGTCAGCAAGCCCAGATGGTGGGTTCCTGGCCCGCCATCCCAGAGCATCAGTGTTCTGAATGGAGCCAACAGAGGAGCTAGAAGAGGAAGCATGGCCACATAAGTCAATGCTTCCTGTATAGAGCCGGCTCCTGTCACAGGTGGAGTGATACCAATTGCACTTCACCTAGGACAGGAACAGCCGGCAATACCTGTAGTGGGGAGTAGTAGAAAGGGAGGTTCCGGAATGGAAAATTATTATTAAAGGTTAGTTTAGATTATAAAATCACAGTGTATATATGGGCATATCTGTTCTGCAGTGGTTACTGGGCTGCTTTCAAACTGATCTGCAGGTGCACTACATTGCACCTGTGGGTTACCTGCACTGAACCATAGCCTTCTGTTATTACCTTCGAGTGTGGTGCGCATTCTGAAAGCGCACCAAAACTCCTGGTGCGGTTTCAGAAAGTGCACCACATCTGTAGGATATAATAGAAGTCGATGGCAAAGTGCAACTAACTAGCAAGAAAGCCACAGGTGCACTATGACGCAGGTAAACTGCACTGCATCCATGTGAAAGTAGCCTTAGGCCCCTTTCACACGATCAGTCCGATTGGGTATGCCTGTCCGTTTTTCAAGCGGACCCAGTCGGATCCTTCATTCACTTCTATGGAGTGGCAGATGTAAACTGACTTGTGTCCATTTACACCTGCCTACCTCCAATCCGATCCACTAAAAAAAAAACAGAAGGAAATACATCCCCTTTCATCCAGGTGGATTGGAGGGCCCATAGAGTAGAGCGGAATGTGTCCATGTCCACTCTGCATAGGCAGAGTGGACACGGATCTGTCATCTGCCCACTCCACTCATTATGGCCCACAAGCAGTCCTCACTCTTCAAAATGTTGGGCACCCCTGCCCTACAGAAAAAAGTTTTGGTTGTTGCAATTTTTTAGTGTCACACAGTTTTTGTGCAGTGGTTTTTTAAACGCTATGTTTTTGGAAAAAATACACTATAATGAATTAAAAAAAAAACACATAATATATACCCCTATTTTTTTGTATAGTATGAAAGATGATGTTACGCCAAGTAAATAGATACCTAACATGTCACACTTTAAAATTGTGCAGGCTCGCGGAATGCCGCCAAAATTCAGTACTTAAAAATCTCCTAAATATGTGTTCACCACTGTGCGCGAGCATGCAGAGACAGGGACACTTTTTATTTTTATTACACTTGTTTCATTTTTTACACTGTCCCTTTAAAAAAAAAAATTTTGATCACTTTTATTGTTATTGCAAGGAATGTAAACATCCCTTGCGATAACAATACAGCATGACATGTCCTCTTTGTGGAGAGATCTGGGGTCTAAAAGACTCTCCTCTACCCTTAAGAGCAAAATTTTAAAAAAAATTACAGTTTTACAGGGCTGTCTGTACACAGGCCAGGAACACTATGTTTTGCTTCATGACCGTGGCAATTTTGATTCAGACTGCAGAGTTTGGCAGGTAGCACTGCCTGTCAAGCTCACCCATTGCCTTTCAAAAGCATCGCCCTACCTCAACCAAGATCAGGGGTCTCCAAACTACGGCCCTCCAGTTGTTCAGGAACTACAATTCCCATCATGTCTAGTCATGTCTGTGAATGTCAGAGATTTACAATGCCTCATGGGACGTGTAGTTCCGCAACAGCTGGAGGGCCATAGTTTGGAGATCCCTAACCAAGATAGTTGCATTTACCCAGAGACACAGTGCAGGACAAGGCATGATACTTTATATTAGTAATGAAGAGAGATCAGATGCAGATAAACCACAGGCAATGCTAATGCGTTTCACTCTGTCACTCTCTACATCCAGAATTCAGTTCATTATTAAAATGTGACAGAAGTTCAGGTTAGAGTTGTGTTTTAAGGTCTGATGACTCTCTAAGTATTTGGACTTAATAGCTATGCAAATAGCTATACCATGCTAATGCCTATTTACTTTTTGACATAGAGGCCATTATTTTATGACATAGCACATACTGTATATTAGAGCAATGTAATCTAGGTAGAAAAAAATTATATATATATCACTGCACCTCTACAGTATCTCTACTGCATTCCAGGACCTTAAATATATTGGTCAAGTATTATAAATGGTTACTTTAACAGTGTTAAATCCAAAACTTTTTTATATTTTTAAACCAATAAAGATAAAATCATTTTAATATTACAGGTATTCTCTTCGTTGTGAACCTAATGGTTGGTGTAAAATAAAGGACAGTTCAATATCTAGCTCTGTGAAACATGCAAGAGAACTGTTAGAAATTGAGAATTTGCTCAGCTCATTCTTTTAAAAACATTAAAATTAAACACACTATACCAGTTATTCTCACTCCAGGGCATACAACCACTGACCAATAACACAAATTATTCTCAGTGGATAGTTAAACCACGAAACGAATATAGTGTACTGTCTTTTTCATTACATATGGCTATAAAAGAAGTCTAAAACATAGTCAGACTTCATCTCACATCAGGGTATTTGCTACTGAAAACAAATTTCAGATAATTACAAAGCATCCTTTTTTCCAAATTTACAAGTTGTCATAATAACATGGCCTTTCTGAGAGACGCAAATGAGTTCACATAGACAAAAAATATTCTCAAAGATTAAATGAAATGAAGAATAATTCGAAGTGGTGAACAATGTAAATCGCATAAAAAAAAAAAAAAAAAACATGATCCAGCTCTTCTTTACAGTACAGAGAAGAAGGGTGAAAGCTGAAAAAAAAGGTAATTTAAAGTTGTATTCTCTGCAATACTGATTGTACCCTGTGTAACTAAGGACAAACATTGGGGTTCAGCAATATAAGTGCAGAGGTCTAGTTGTATTAGCTGTAGTAGGGAAGGATTTGATTTCCTAGAACACTGGGATAACGTTTAACTGATGCACATTCTGTATATTACAAACAGCTTGTACTTGAATGCCACCAATAGTTGTAGTATTGATTTAGGAAGGTTTTTAAAAAAAGAAAATGGATCATAAATTACAGAGTCGACACATTTGATCAGACTAAAAGTTGGTTGCTTCCTCATGCTGCCTGGATTCACCAGCCCACAGCAGCAATGAATGTTTGCACTCATTTGCATGTTGGGAAATGTAGTCTTCAAACAGTATTGTCATGTCAAAATGTTCCAACACGGGAGCAATGTTAAAGCTCACCACAAAGACCAGAAAGAATAGGCAATGATCATCACATGACTGAAATTTTTAATTACATTTTTTAAATAAAAATATAAAAGCATAAAAAAGCATTTAAAGCAGTATATGCAGAATCAGATTTTTTTGCAGCCTTGAGTTGGAATTTAAATCTGGCTGTTAATCGTAATTCACAGACTATTCAGCAGTAATTCAGCATTGACTGGCTGAATTTCTATCCATGTGTGGTCTCTGCAGTTGAATAGAAGTCAATCTACTGATCAACTTCTGCTCAATCAACCTTTCCGATAAAGGCTGTTGGATTAGCAGTTGCAGCCAATAGGCTGCAGCACTGATCTGCGTATTCTGACACCAAGGGAGTCTCCCCAGGGTTAGAATACAATACACCTCAAATTTGTTCAGGGAGGAATCAGTTCAGCTTTTTTTTATTCAGCTTGCTGGCTGCACCAAAAAAAGCTGAACCATGTATGGCCAGCTTAACACCCTTTGTGGGATTTAGTTAGTTGAATACCTGTCTGAAAACTGTGTTGAAGATTTTAGGAGATATTATAATTATAGTGCTCAAAGTATTTTTGCATATACAGTATCTCACAAAAGTGAGTACAACTCTCACTTTTTTGTAAATATTTTGTTATATCTTTTCATGTGACAACACTGAAGAAATTACACTTTGCTACAATATGTACAGCTTGTATAACAGTGTAACTTTGCCCTCAAAATAACTCAACACACAGCCATCAATGTCTAAACCGCTGGCAACAAAAGTGAGTACACCCCTAAGAGAAAAGGTCCAAATTTGCCCCAATTTTCCCTCCTGGGTGTCATGAGACTCGTTAGTGTTACAAGGTCTCAGGTGTGAACGGGGAGCAGGTGTGTTAAATTTGTTGTTATTGCTCTCACTCTCTCATACTGGTCACTGGAAGTTCAACATGGCACCTCATGGCAAAGAACTCTCTGAGGATCTGCAAAAAAGAATTGTTGCTCTACATAAAGATGGCCTAGGCTATAAGAAGATTGCCAAGACCCTGAAACTGAGCTGCACCATGGTGGCCAAGACCAGACAGCGGGTTTAACAGGACAGGTTCCACTCAGAACAGGCCTCACCATGGTCAACCAAAGAAGTTGTATTCACGTGCTCAGCGTCATATCCAGAGGTTGTATTTGGTAAATAGATGTAGGAGTGCTGCCAGCATTGCTGCAGAGGTTGAAGGGGTGAGGGCGTCAGCCTATCAGTGCTCAGACCATACGTCGCACACTGCATCAAATTGGTCTGCATGGCTGTCGTCCCAGAAGGAAGCCTCTTCTAAAGATGATGCACAAGAAAGCCCAAAAACAGTTTGCTGAGGACAAGCAGACTAAGGACATGGATTATTGGAACCATGTCCTGTGGTCTGATAAAACCAAGATAAACTTATTTGGTTCATATGGTGTCAAGCGTGTGTGGTGGCAACCAGGTGAGTAGTACAAAGACAAGTATGTCTTGCCTATAGTCAAGCATGGTGGTGGGAGTGTCATGGTCTGGAGCTGCATGAGTGCTGCTGGCACTGGGGAGCTACAGTTCATTGAGGGAACCATGAATGAAAACATGTACTGTGACATACTGAAGCAGAGCATGATTTAGAGACTGGGCCGCGGGGCAGTATTCCAACATGATAATGACCCCAAACACACCTCCAAGATGACCACTGCCTTGCTAAAGAAGCTGAGGGTAAAGGTGATGGACTGGCCAAGCATGTCTCCAGACCTAAACCCTATTGAGCATCTGTGGGGCATCCTCAAACGGAAGGTGGAGGAGCGCAAGGTCTCTAACATCCACCAGCTCCGTGATGTCTTTATGGAGAAGTGGAAGAGGACTCAAGTGGCAACCTGTGAAGCTCTGGTGAACTCCATGCCCACAAAAGGTATAATAAAATATTTACAAAAATGTGAGGGGTGTACTCACTTTTGTGAGATACTGTATATCTCCAATGATTACCAATTGTATTTCATTGAGGCAGAGGCATAACTAGAACCTTCAGGGCTCCGGGGCAAGGAATCATGAAGGTCCCCCTGACTTCTGGTCCCGGGGCCCGTTCCAATGATCCTGGGGTCCTTTTGTCCTATTGCGGGGCCCTTGATTATGGTCCTTCTGCAGGACCCCTTCCTGACATCTTGGGTAGGGTTGCCACCTTTTCTTCAAGCCAAACCCAAAGATTTTAGCAGCGCACAGCAAATAATTTTTTTAGTATACACTATACATATCTTTTGAGATTAAATAACCATTTTAATTGTATAGATTTATTCACAAGAGTCCCTCCTTACATCAGAGTCCACAGAGTTCCGAGAGAGAAAAAAAAAAGGGCGCACCAGCCATGTGCATTATCTTTTGGTAAAATATTTATTGAATATAATGATAGAAAGAAACTACTCACAAGCAGTTGTAGAAAAAAATTTCACTTTGACACCATCGTTTGTGTGTAATGGGGGGTCCCACATCTACTAGTTCCACATACCTTTTGCACATACTATCTCTGCACGTCATATGCGCAGCATGCCACGACTTGCAAACAAGGGCTAGTTATGCTCCCACTACGGACAGCTCTCTATTAGCATTATTTATTTATTTTTAGTCATTTGTTGTTCTATTTTACCGCCCATAGGATTGAGGGGTGTGAGGGGGAGGGGCGTAATAAGGGGGAGGGGCCCTGAGCGCCCTCTCTGATTCACTGATAGTGCTTTCAGGCATACATATATAGGGACTGCTGAAGGAGTGTCCACTGCTGAGCTTTGATGAAGAACGGACAATACCTTTGAAACGTGTCAGCTGGTAGTGATGCTTGTGCCTTCCTCCACGACCTTTGGAAGGTTCCACTCATCCTAGATCGCATGCTGCTAGTCGGTGTATTTTTACATTGTGCCATTTTCTACAACTGCTTGTGAGTAGTTTCTTTTTATCATTATATTCAATAAATATTTTTACCAAAAGATAATGCACATGGCTGGTGCACCCTTTTCTTTCTCTCTTGTTGTCTATTAGGAGTCCCCATCCTTGAGGGCAGCAAGGCCTGTGACGTTGTACTAACTTTCTGGTTATCCACTTGTGTGCAGGAGTTATTTCTTTTTCTGCTATCTACTCCACAGAGTTCCGCTTTACATCCAAATACACAGAGTCCCCCTTTACATCTGAACTTGCAGAGTTATACTGTAAGGGGGAACTGTGCAGACTCTGATATTGTAAGGAGAGTACTTACCGAGGCCGAGATGCCGAGAGCGGTCCACCCTTGCAACTACGCGCACCCCGTCCCCTGGAGATGATACAGGGAATGGGTGGCACTAAGGAGCACGGGCCACCAGCAGGTATGGAATCCTTGTTGAAGACTGCAGAGCCGGGTCAAGGGGTGCTCAAAAACAACTAGCATATATAATATACCATGTGCATTATGTAAATACTTTGCCTATGGGGTTGCTATATCTAACTCCCAGATTAGGCACTAACTACTGATATAGTCAGTTGAAACTATTGATGAATCTAGCAACATTCTACTTATACATATATATATATGTCTATGCTATTATAACATACTCCCCCTTTCCTATGTTCTTTCTAATATATGGTTGTTTGTTTTCCCTTAATGGTCAGACTGTGCGGCTCGAGTGGGCGCCTTCTAGGGGCGGAATCAGGTCATCACACGGCCGCCCAGCGTCACATCGCATATCCATCATGATGTGATGCAGACTTTGGTCAACAGAGGGAGCCTTCTGCTCTCTCAACTGTTGACTATTGTGTGTCCACTCGGCGCGTGTCCGTTCATGTCGGGCTCTGTCATCACGTCTGATGAGGCGCTTGCTGATCGGGCAGTGGACATTATCGGCCGGTCCGGATGACGTCACATCAGCTACGCCGATTGGTGAAGATGGGCGGGACTTGTATTCATAAGTGGACAGGGCTGGGGCATTCCCACTAGTGATGGGAAGTCCGGATATTTTAAGTGAATCGGTTCATTTCGAACTACTCACTGAAATGAACCGATTCAATGAATCGATTCTTCGATTCACTTGCTGAGTCTACTGACAAGCACGTGAACCAAAGCTCTCACTCAACCTTCTTAAATGATTAGAATCAGAAGGCTGATTCTTCACAGAAGGTTGTCAGTTCCTGGGGACGTTTACTTATATTTAATCCCCTGCTCAGAGCACAATTCTATTGTTGTGTCAGACTGTCAGACCACAATTTTGTCAGATTAGCCAGCGTCATCAATTTTGGTGACGCACAAAAAGCTGTGTAAATGATGTAGCGCTGGTAGATTTGCGATCTACCATATGTTAGGTAAATTTAGTAACTTGGCTGACGTTGCATGTGTTTCCATACTGACCGGTGGGTGTCGCTGTTATCACTGGTTAGTTTTGGAAAGGCAAGGCGTGTCGAATCGTATGGATGCTCTTCTGTCCCGGAGACAACTCGGTGGAGGTAGTCCTCCGAGTTGCATTCTGGGAGAGGGTATTTATGGGACAGACGCCATATTGTGGGGTTCGTTTTACAGCCACCTGCTGGCCCACCTGGCCGACAGCTATGCGTTAGAGTGCTATCTCGTAAGTCCTCCGTTCCGGAGGCCCGCGTCGCTACGGCGCAGGGGTGGGCCCAGAAGCTTGTCTGGGGCCTACCACAGCAGCCGAGGAATGGTCCTGAGCTGTCTATCCTGAGTGAAGAAGCTGGACGACCGAGGAGATCCCAGGGGAGGACCCGTCATGGAAGGATCACACAACGTGTTGGTCTGGAGAGGGGCCTGGTGACTCGGTTGGAGGACGTATCCTAAAGTATAGTGTTGCTGGGTTGGCTTAAAGGTTCAAGCACTGTGACTGACGTTCATTGCAGAAAGACCAACACATCCTGTGGCAGAGGATCGTACAGGTTTATCCCAAACAAGTCTGTGGCAGAGACTTTTGTTCGTGCTACGTACTGGCTGCTAGGCAAGTGAGAGAGGCCTATCCAGGCGAGCAAGGAGTGTGTCCCATGAGGGGAGTGCATTCTATTGTAATATCCAAACTCTACCAGGACATTTTTCAAGAATCTTACAAGAAGATATTTGAGTTTCTTCTGCAGTTTCCTTTCTGCCTCTTTCCTGCTACTTCCTTAGTAAATTGTTTAATAAAGCATTGAAAACATACTCAAGTGTTGGTGCGTGTATCGTCCAGAGGTAAACTCAACATAACCCTAGACCGGTGTCGGTGAAACAGAGGGAAGGAGAGTGAAGGTAACAAGCCCGCTTTAAACCAGCAGCTCCGCCGAGAGTTATTGCTACAATGAAAAGTGGGTTTTTGTGCATGTGAAACTCATTCTGATGGGCCAACTTCACAGTTAACATTGCTAGCCATCAGATTTTTTCATAGTCTTTACAGCGCATGCACAGGAAAAATTATCGGATTTTACTACCGTGGTAGTAAAATCCAATCGTTAGGCTCCTTTCACACTTGTGCGACTTGAAAGTCGTGCAATTTTTGCCACTATTTTTACCGCTACTTTGATGCGATTTTGATGCGACTTGAAGCAATACCTATGTAATCTTGAGGTCTCTGCCTCAAGTCGCATCAAAATCGGACCAAAGTAGTGCAGTGACTACTTTGAAGTCGCTGTGACTTGAAGACGCACAGATATGAATGGTACTCATTGGAAATCATGGGGTACCACATGTCATGTGACTTTGTAGTCCCAAGTCGCAGGACAAGTCACACAAGTGTGAAAGGGGCCTCATTATGCACTGTAAAGTACTGGTGGTGACTCATGGTTCTTTCAGTGTACTGTGTTCTAACAACTCATATGATTCTTTAACTCGGTGTACTGTGTACTCTTGACTCTTTTTAAGTTTGTATCCAGTTCCTGAGTGTCACTGTGCCTTGAGCACGCTGATTGGTTGCAGGGAGGGGCGGAGCTCTCTCACTCTAGGATCATATTACCAGGCCTGCTCTGCTATGCTAGTATTGAGTGCATAGTGAACTATTTCAAACAGATCAGTTCAGTCAGAGGAATCTATTCAATCAGTTCACTGAAAAGAATTGATTCAAAAGAACAATTCGTTCATGAACTGGACATTAGGGATGAGCTTCGAGTTCGAGCCGAACAGCGAACAATTTAGGGTGTACGTGGCAAATTCGAATGCCGCGGAACAACCTTTAAAAGTCTATGGGAGAAATCAAAAGTGCTAAATTTAAAGGCTAATATGCAAGTTATTGTCATAAAAAGTGTTTGGGGACATGGATCAATGCAAAAAAAAGTTTTAAAAACGACCGTTTTTTCAGGAGCAGTGATTTTAATAATGCTTAAAGTCAAACAATAAAAGTGTAATATCCCTTTAAATTTTGTACCTGGGGGGTCTCTATAGTATGCCTGTAAAGGGGCGCATGTTTCCCGTGTTTAGAACAGTCTGACAGCAAAATGACATTTTGAAGGAAAAAACCCATTTAAAACTACCCGCGGCTATTGCATTGCCGACAATACACATAGAAGTTCATTGATAAAAACGGCATGGGAATTCCCCGAGGGGGAACCCCGAACCAAAATTTTTTTTAAAAATGACGTGGGAGTCCCCCTAAATTGCATACCAGGCCCTTCAGGTCTGGTATGGATATTAAGGGGAACCCCAGCCAAAATTTTTTAAAAAATGACGTGGGGTTCCCCCTAAATTCCATACCAGAAGGGTCTGGTATTGATTTTAGGGAGAACCCCGCACCAAAAAAAAACAAAAAAAACGGCGTGGGATCCCCCCAAAAATCCATACCAGACCCTTATCTGAGCACGCAACCTGGCAACGAGAGTGCGCCCCCCCCCTCCTGAACCGTACCAGGCCACATGCCCTCAACATTGGGAGGGTGCTTTGGGGTAGCCCCCCAAAACACCTTGTCCCCATGTTGATGAGGACAAGGGCCTCATCCCCACAACCCTGGCCGGTGGTTGTGGGGGTCTGCGGGCGGGGGGCTTATTGGAATCTGGAAGCCCCCTTTAACAAGGGGACCCTGTTATTTAAGAACTGTCAGACGAGGAGCGCCGTCACACAGCGGGAGCCTCCCTCCATGCCAGCATGGGTGCGGAGCGGCCCGGAGAAGAAAATGAAGAAGAGAAGAAGAGAAGAAAAGAAGAAGAGAAGAGCGGGAGCCTCCCCCCATGCCATGGGTGCGGAGCGGCCCAAGGAGAAGAAGATAGAAGACGCCGTGGAGGAGATGCTGGACGAGAACGCCGGAGGAAGAACCAGAAGAGCCAGAAGAACCAGAAGAACCAGAAGATGAAGGAAGATAGAAGAAAGAAGAAGCATTTAAATAAAGGAATTGTCAAAAACTGTCTCTTGTCATTTTTAACATTTTTGACAGTTTTTTAGTGAAATGGTAGGGGTAAGTACCCCCTTACCATTTCTCACGGGGGGGCGGGATCTGGGGGTCCCCTTGTTAAAGGGGGCTTCCAGATTCCGATAAGCCCCCCGCCCGCAGACCCCCACAACCACCGGCCAGGGTTGTGGGGATGAGGCCCTTGTCCTCATCAACATGGGGACAAGGTGTTTTGGTATTTTTACATAACATTGATACTTTGAACCACATTATATAGTAAGTACTACCTGTCCTGTATGAATATCTCTTCTGGAGCTATTTCTAGATGCACTGCTATCTCTATGGGATAATAACGCTCTTTGTATTGTCTTGCTACATTTGTTTGATAATGTTTTGCATGCCCCCGTGGTGACCGTTTACTCTGCCCCTCCTTGTCTCACTTTTTGCTGGTACAGTCTGACCGTTGTGGGCCTTACAACCATATTGACTATTCTTGTATATTTTCTAATTATTGTACATTCATTATATGTTTTTATCTATTTTTTGCCTAGCCACAATAATCTCTGCTCCTGAAGAAGCGTAAAGACACTCGCAACATGTTGAGCATATTTTCTAGTTGAAACAATTATCGCATATCCACTGCCCAGCCTCATCCTCGGATTTCTATTTATTTTGAATTGATGTTCAGACTTCCGGGTTTTGTATATTTATTTATATGGCTTTGTACAGTGGTAAACGCTATTGAATATTTATGCATCTAGATTATTCTGTGGTTTTTAATAATCGTATTTTATATGTTTTTTCAACCAATAAAAAAATCTCTTTTTTTGTAAATTACTTTGTATTACTGTGCCTAAAAAGTCCAAAGTCCCCTCCCATATCTCTATATACTATATTTAGGACGTGGAACTTGCTTACTGGCTATGTATCCACAGTACCACTCTGTGTTATGATACATTTTCATGTTTAAATTAATAGCAATAGATTGAGGGCAGTAGGGAACAAAATACTAGATTCTGACCGCCGGGGACACCAACATTAATAGCAATAGATTGAGGGCAGTAGGGAACAAAATACTAGATTCTGACCGCCGGGGACACCAACATTAATAGCAATAGATTGAGGGCAGTAGGGAACAAAATACTAGATTCTGACAGCCAGGGACACCAACATTAATAGCAATAGATTGAGGGCAGTAGGGAACAAATATAAATTGTCAGCATGAAGAAAGATATCCGCAAGGAGTTCACACATAAATAGATAATAGGTGCATATATATTTATATATATATTTTTGGTTATTAGAAGTGGCATGGTATTAATTATTTTTTAGAAGTTAGCGCAATCCACACATCAATTTATATTTAACATCCAACCCTAGGGTAGCATGTATTTTTGGTGGTCTCACACTTGTTTTTTGCGCCAGTAGCACAAATTTTTCTATAATCTTTTACAAATAATTGAGGGCGCTAAGCTATAAGGTGGCTCCATTTTGACCACCATAGACGTGGAGGCCCTCTACAGTACAACACCGCACTCTAGAGGACTTGCATGCATTCGTAGAGTGCTATCCCAAATTAGCCACCCTTTAATGAATTTATACTACTCTCTCTTGAATTTATACTTCAACACAATGGTTTTTCATTTGATGGACAACACTTCCTCCAGACACAGGGAGTAGCCAGGGGCACTTTCTGTGCCCCTGGCTACACCAACCTATATCTGGGGGAATGGGAACGCACCATCTTTGAAGATGAGGATCTCTCCGTGTACCTGTGCCAGATTGTTATGTGGCACAGGTACATAGATGACATCTTCATACTTTGGGATGGATCCGAGGATCTTCTATGTGAGTGCTTAGCTGCTTTGAATCACATTGAGTTTAACTTGAAATTTACAATGTCCCTCATTACCTCCAAAGTTACTTTTTTAGAAATCAAAATCTATAAAGATACTCAAAAGATGCTCTCTTGTGAGCTTTTCAGGAAATCAACTGCAGGGAACACCATCTTACACTCCTCCAGTTTTCATCCTAGGCCCCTAGTCAACTCAATACCTTACAGCCAGTATTTGCAAATAAAACGCAACTGTTCTAATGATGCGGACTTAAAACAGGAGGCCAGAGAGAGGCTACAGTTACAAATGCCTCAAAAAAGCATTCAATCAGGTAGATACCAAAAATAGACACAACCTTCTTTTTTCTAAAAAGGATATATCTACCAATAACGAGGCCACTAGGATTATCACTACCTATTTTAAGGATCACCTCAAAGTGAAACAAATTTCCCTATAACTTTCCTACAAACTAAATAATATACACTGATTGCAGGGGGACAGGGAGACATCTTTTATATTTTACCAAAAAATTGGGTTATGTATTGTGTGTTTTTTCATTGCATTTGAAAAACCACTGTGCAAATGCCGTGTGACATAAAAAATTTCAAAATCCACCAATGTTTTCTATAGGGCCTCTGCTTAAAAAAATACATAATGTTTGGGGGTTCTAAGATGTTTTCTAGCAAAAAATACTGATTGTTACATGTAAACGAAAAGTGCTAGATATGGGCTCGAGCTAAAGTTTGCAGACTGTATCACTTACATGTACGGCTGCAAGGCGGCTCTGCTGTGCCAGATCACATACTAGGTACATGATCCGTCACTTCTCAGGAGGGGGTGCGCTTGTGCCGCCGGTGACCCGGCTATGCTGTGGTTGTACACAGCAGACGCCAATTGTCTGGAAGACACACAGGACAGAGCCCTGCTTATGTAAACAAGGCAGAGCTCTGTCCTGTCAGTGGGAAGTTATGGATTTTCTTTCCTCCGCAAAGCAGGGAATAAAATCCATTACTTTTGTAAACGCAGCACACAAAGTACACCAAAACACTGGTTACGCACACATTTACTCCTTTGATTGCTCTAGCTGCTTAACCCCTTTCTATGCCAGTGTCATTAGTACAGAGACACTGTATATTTTTAGCACTGCTCACTGTATTGGGCTCAGTTCACACCAGTGCGCTGTGCGACCTCGCATGTGATTCGCACCGCACTGCAGTGCAAATCACCTGAGATGTCTGTGCGATGCAATTTCAGCCATACAGATTGTATGGCTGAATTTGCATCGCATTCGGACCAAACTCGCACAGGACCCTTTTTTTGGTCTGCACCAGAATCAGATCGCATAGGTGTTCACACCTATGCGATCCGAGCCTTATGCCCTGTACACACGGTCGGACATTGATCGGACATTCCGACAACAAAATCCATGGATTTTTTCCGACGGATGTTGGCTCAAACTTGTCTTGCATACACACGGTCACACATAGTTGACGGAAAATCCGATCATTCTGAACGCGGTGACGTAAAACACGTACGTCGGGACTATAAACGGGGCAGTAGCCAATAGCTTTCATCTCTTTATTTATTCTGAGCATGCGTGGCACTTTGTGCGTCGGATTTGTATACACACAACGGATTTTGTTGTCGGAAAATTTTATAGCCTGCTCTGAAACTTTGTGTGTTGGAAATTCCTATGGAAAATGTGTGATGGTGCCTACACATGGTTGGAATTTCCGACAACAAGGTCCTATCACACATTTTTCGTTGGAAAATCCGACCGTGTGTACGGAGCATAAGTGTTACTAGTTCCCAAATAGTGCCAAAAGCATCAGTTAGTGTCAGATTGTCTGCAACAATACCGCGGTCCAGCTATAAGGCACAGATCGCCCTTACTGGTATAAGAAATAAATAACTAAAAATTCCAGTGTATATACACTATAGTTTGTAGACGCTATAACATTCGCGCAAAACCATCAATATATGCTTATTGGGATTTTTTAACTAAAATATGTAGCAGAACACATATTGGCCTTAATTTATGAAGAAGTTTAATTGGATATATTTTATAGCAGAAAGTAAAAAACATTGGTTATTTTTTCCAAATTGTTGGTCTTTTTTGTTTATAGCGCAAAAAATAAAAAATGGAGAGGTGATCAAATACCAGCAAAAGAAAGTTCTATTTGTGTGAAAAAAGGACATACAATTAATTTATGGACAGCACTGTATGACCGCACAACTGTCAGTTAAAAGTAACAGTGCAGTATCGCAAAAAATGGCCTGGTCATGAAGGGGGGGCAAAATCTTTTGGAGGTCAAGTCGTTAAAATAGACTTTCCAGATTCCAATGATTCAAAGGGAAATTTAATCGATTTTTCTAAAAAAAAGGGTAAGCATTTCACCTGGCCTAATAAAGCAATAAAAGGCATAAATAATAAACTAATAGTAATGTGCGCTCTCCCTCTGGGATGCAGCCAGCAAATACACTATCCCAAGTGTTACTTACAATCAAAAAAACTAAATAAAAGTAGTAACAATTTAACAAGCCTCTTCACAATCCATGAGTAAATACTATGCCGCGCTGTAAATATGATCTCATCAAAAATATAAAAATATGTAAAAGGTAATAGGATCAATATAAGAAACAGCAGAAAATCAGAACAAATTGTAAAATAATTGAACTGAAAAGTGCTGTGCTATGTAATATGCACTATACACCCAATAATTGGATGCCAAATGTATATATAACATAGAAACACACAAATATTGACCAATGGTGAAGTGCCAATAAATAATAAATAAAAAAATATAAGGGAGTGGAAACTCAAATACACAGTAAGTGTTTAGTGCTCATGTGAAAAAAACATATAGATTCGTAAAATTCATAAAGTTCTTGGAAGTCCATAAAATATATGCGAGGAAAAAAAAAATTATATATGTATATATAGCAAGTAATAAAGAGCTTATGTGCAAACAGAATGTCCTGCTGTGTTTCTAACCATTACGCCGGGTAGTCCATGCAATCACAAAACAGCTTGGTAGGTGTTCAAATGTGCCAAGGTGTCCTCCCTCCAGTGATCCCCTAAGTAGTCTAAACACGCATTAGAACCTCCTCTGGGCTCAGAAGGGAAAAACTGCATCCAGGGCTCCTCAGTGAAGTACCTCCGTTTATGCAAAAATAAAAGCACTTGATAGTGTAGTAGGTTTAAACAATATAATGAACACAAGCAAACAAACCCTAATAAAGGGTACTCACATTTATAAAGTGTGTCTCAGTCACCACTCTATTGCCAGCAATAACCAATAAGATTAGATACCGGAAAGGTATAGGGGTGATGTGCGTTTTCTCCTATGGCAGGTAGACTGCTTCTCCTGCCATCCTGTCCCCTCATGCCGGGCTTGCCATATATACACATATAATTTTTTTTTTCTTGCAATTATCTTATGGACTTCTATGAACTTTATGAATTTTACGAATCTATATGTTTTTTTACATAAGCACTAAACACTTACTGTGTATTTGAGTTTCCACTCCCTTATATTTTTTTATTTATTATTTATTGGCACTTCACCATTGGTCAATATTTGTGTGTTTCTATGTTATATATACATTTGGTATCCAATTATTGGGTGTATAGTGCATATTACATAGCACAGCACTTTTCAATTCATTTATTTTACAATTTTTTCTGATTTCAGCTGCTGTTTTCTACATTGATCCTACTACTTTTACATATTTTTATATTTTTGATGAGATCATATTTACTGCACGGCGTAGTATTTACTCATTTATGTTTGCACAAATTTTGAGACGTGTTTAACGCCAGCAGCTTTTTCTTTCTCTATACATTTAATGGGCATCTGGTCAGTGGTGGCTCGCAGGATTCTTTGTGTTTTCTAGCTATTCACAATCCAATTTAGCCTCTGTAGTGTCTTTTTTTCTCATGAGAGGATTATCTCATGATTGCAGCACTCTACGTCTATCCACCACAATAACAGACAGAGTGCAAATATAATCACTGCTCTTTCAATTATGCAGCTCCAAGATGTAACCCAAAAACAACTGTCATCATAATAGTACAAATACATACACATCTCCATACATATTTATCTACACACCCACATATACATACACTATATTGCCAAAAGTATTGGGACACCTGCCTTTACACGCACATGAACTTTAATGGCATCCCAGTCTTAGTCCGTAGGGTTCAGTATTGCGTTGGCCCACCCTTTGCAGCTATAACAGCTTCAACTCTTCTGGGAAGGCTGTCCACAAGGTTTAGGAGTTTGTCTATGGGAATGTTTGACCATTCTTCCAGAAGCGCATTTGTGAGGTCAGGCACTGATGTTGGACGAGAAGGCCTGGCTTGCAGTCTCTGCTCTAATTCACACCAAAGGTGTTCTATTGTGTTGAGGTTAGGACTTTGTGTAGGCCATTCAAGTTACTCCATCCCAAAATTGCAAATACATGTCTTTATGGACCTTGCTTTGTGTGCTGGTCCAAATCATTTGGTGGAGGGGGGATTATGGTGTGGAGTTGTCTTTCAGGGGTTGGGCTTGGCCCCTTAGTTCCAGTGGAAAGCACTCTCAAGGTGTCATTGTGGACAATTTCATGCTCCCAACAGTTTGCGGATGGCCCCTTCCTGACCCAACATGACTGAGCACCAATGCACAAAGCAAGGTCCATAAAGACATGGATGAGCGAGTTTGGGGTAGAGGAACATGACTGGCCTGCACAGAGTCCTGACCTCAACCTAATAGAACACCTTTGGGATGAATTAGAGTGGAGACTGTAAGCCAGGCCTTTTCGTCCAACATCAGTGCCCAATCTCACAAATGCGCTTCTGGAAGAATAGTCAAACATTCCCATAGACACACTCCTAAACCTTGTGGACAGCCTTCCCAGGAGATTTGAAGCTGTTATAGCTGCAAAGAGTGGGCCAACTCAATATAGAACCATATGGACTAGGACTGGGATGCCATTAAAGTTCATGTGCATGCGTGGGAATCGCATAAGGCTTTTATAAGGGGAATATTAATAGGAATCGGAGCAGAGAGAAAGAAAAAAGGGGAAAGAAAATTACCCTCCTATATAAAGAGATACAGGAATTAGAACAAAGGACGAGATCTAAAGGTATCCCAGAGAGGCAAGAATTAACAGCAAAAAAGAGGAGTTAGAGGAATTGTTAGAACAGGAGAGAAAACGTGCTTTCCATCTAATAAATAAGGAAAGGTGCCAATGAGGTAACAAATCTGGGAAATGGTTGGCTAGAAGAGTAAAAGAAAAAAAATATATGTCCGTTATCCTTAAAATTAAAAATGATAAGGGAGAGTTGGTGTACTCATCTCCTGCAATAGCGAATATATTTCATTCATATTATAATTCTTTATATAAGGTGAGCCAGAGAGGAGAAAATAGAGGGAAGCGGGAGATTGAAGCTCAGGAGTATATGCGGGGCCTAGACCTTCCCAGGGTATCTAAGGTGGAGCTTGTACAACTTGAGGCTCCGATTACACAAGAAGAGGTGGGAAGACCAATAAATAACATGGCCCAGGAAAGAGCCCAGGCCCCAATGGATACTCTATTCTATATTATAAAAGATTTTAAAAGTTTTTGGTCCCTAAGCTATGTGACTATTTGAACGCATTAGCAGAAAGAGACCCTCCTAACTATTGGCCCATATAACCCTTATTTTAAAAGAAGGGAAGGATCCAGCATCCCCAGCGAGCTATAGGCCAATATCACTGTTAAATACAGATATTAAGATCTTCGCCAAAATAATAGCAGAAAGATTGAAACCTCTGTTATCAAGTTGGATCCATAATGACCAGGTTGTATTTGTGACAGGGAGAGAGAGGAGGGATAATTCCCTGAAGTCTATGTTCCTAAAACATGAAACAAGAGGAAGGGAGACCCCAGTTGCACTGCTTTGAATAGATGCCGAAAAGGCCTTTGACAGGGTGGACTGGGGTTTCATGTTTGGAACATTGAGATATCTGGGTGTGGGTGAGAGGATGATGTGATGGATATCGGCCTTCTATCACCACCCAACGGCTAAAATTAGAATAAATGGGAATTTGCCTTCTCCCCATGAATTATTTAATTAATTATTTAAAAAAAAAAATATGTCCAAATCCGAGATTTTGACTACATGAGGGAAGAGCAGCAGGCAAGCCAACCCAAATTACCATTTAGCAGAGAAAAAATGCTCCTGCACACAAGTGGATAACCAGACAAGTAGTACAAAGACACAGGCCTTGCTGCCCTCAAGGATGGGTAATCCTAATAGTCAACTAGAGAAAAAAAAGAAAAGGGCGCACCAGCCATGTGCTTTATCCTTTTGATGTAAATTTATTAAAAACAATGATAAAAAAGAACTACTCACAAACAATTGTAGAAGATCTCACAATGTAAATAGTCATCGACTAGCAGCATGCAGTCTAGGATGAGTGGAGTCCTCCAGAGGTCATAGAGGAACTCACAGGGATCACTATCAACTGACGCGTTTCGAAGGGAACATCCCTTCTTCCTCAGAGCTCAGCAGTGAACCCTCCTTCAGCAATCCCTATACATATATGTGTGCCCACATGCACCTTCAGTCAATCAAAAAGAATGCTTAGGCCCCCTGCCTGTTACCCCTCCAGCCCAGTGGGCGGTCCAATCAAACAATAAAAATAATACTGGTAATAAAATGCCCATTATAGGGGCATAGCTAGACCCTCGTTGTAGGCAATAGCATACCATACATGTGTGCAAATGTTTGGTAGGAGGGCCCTCCCAGTCCGTGGTGTTAGGGTAAATAACGATCCCTTCAGTGGCCGCTCATGGCATCCATATAATACGCCGCGCCGCCAGGTCTGCACCATTGTCCACATCTTTCTAGTTGGTTTTGCAGCCCGGAAAGCAAGCCAGCGTGTTTGCGCTCCAGGCAGGAGGAATAAAACGAAAAAAGATCACAGTGTAGACACACACCGTACATGCATGCCATACATGTGCACCCACACCGCTGGCCAACAACTAACTGTGGAACGGCGTTTCAAAGGGGACATCCCTTCTTCCTCAGAGCTCAGCAGTGAACCCTCCTTCAGCAGCCCCTATACATATATGTGTGCCCACATGCACCTTCAGTCAATCAGAAAGAATGCTTAGGGCCCCTTCCTGTTACCCCCCCAGCCCAGTGGGTGGTCCAATCAAATAAAAGTAAAAATAATACTGGTAATAAAACACCCATTACAGGGGCATAGCTAGACCCTTGTTGTAGGCAATAGCATACCGTACATGTGATGTGTGCAAATGGTTGGTAGGAAGGCCCTCCCAGTCCATGGTGTTAGAGTAAATAACGATCCCTTCAGTGGCCGCTCATGGCATCCATATAATACGCCGCACCGCCAGGTCTGCACCATTGTCCACATCTTCCTAGTTGGTTTTGCAGCCCAGAACGCAAGCCAGCGTGTTTGCGCTCTAGGCAGGAGGAAGGAGCGGGCCTAGCGTCACTTCCTCCACGTCATCCGTCGCCCGTCAATGACGTAGGCAGCGAGGAGCTGCTTGGCGCCATGTTACTGAGGGCAACATTAAAGAGGTCAGATAAAAACCCACCATAGCCGTATGAGCAAGCCGCTCACCAGGCTAGGTAAAACACAATAGCTGCCCGGCGCCAGCCCAACCACTCAGCCACCGTCCAGGCAGCAACATAAGCAGAACAAAGGACAATGCGGCCCCCACAAGAAACAAATGAATAAAAAATAAATAATTAAATAAAAGTGACACCCGAACACCAAAAAAAAAAAAAAATTTAAAAATGATACCAACGAAAAAAGATCACAGTGTAGACACACACTGTACATGCATGCCATACATGTGCACCCACACCGCTGGCCAACAACTAAATCGATCTAAGATTGTCATATGGGGAGATTGGAAAAATAGTTTTAGAGAGGAAACTATGCAAGAGACTGATCCTAAGGGTCACTGCCACATTCCAAAACAAGCTTGTGGAAGAAAGGGGTGCCCCCAGGGATAGTATGGGCAGGGAAACAACATAGGATAGTAAGGGAAAAATACAAAGTATATATAAAAATTGATACATTTTATTCAAAATACAAATAAAGACAAAGAATTATAAATATCTAAAAGCAGTAAAGAAGAACATGGTAACAGATGCAAATATACTAAAAAACATTTTCCTAAACAGCTATTCCCCAAACAACCACCTCCAAACCCCCCCATCAATGCTCCAGGCCCTGTGGCACCTATATGTATGAGTGGCATTGTGGCACCACCACCAGGTGTCATCCTTCCATCCACGCCATCTGTTAAAATCCCAGCAATATTTTCAAAAAATCAGACCAATCCCTCTGCTCCCCCAAACCCAGGACTCTTTTAAATTCTTCACTCCCCTCCTCACAATTGAATATCATTAACCTTTCAGCACACAGTCTCACGGTAGATGAAATCTCAGTTCTTTCGAAAGGGCTTACTTTCTGTCCAAATAACAAAATTGATAAGTTTACATCTATAAAGGACTTGCATCTTTATACGAGTAAACTACTACTCAACAGCATGTTCGAAAAACAAAAGACAGATAGTGAAGGCTGTCGTACATTTAGTGAACAACAGGCCCTTGACAATAAATTCTCTTTTGGAAGAGAGTGAACCTAAAGATCTCATTGACACAATAGATTTGGAAACGCTTCTCAGAGACACTGAAGACCCCTCTACAAATGCCCCACCTCCAAAATCTTCCCTAAAAAAGGCCTCCTCCTTGTACCCTGCCCCCAGCTCCAATCATGGTGTCAAGATCTTCCTTAAGATGGCTTCTCTTGAGATTAAATCTTTAAACCACACATCCCCCCATAATGGGAATTTAACTCAAAGTGAAAAACTGGCTCTACACAATCTATCAAATAACCATACTATCATGTCCTTTTGGACAATGAACAATACAGCAAAATGTGTTTAAACATCTTGAGGAACCATGACTGGTATCGCCCAGTGGGCACAGACATTGTTGAGGCCTGCAATAAAAAGTTCTACTCATTTGTAGATGATGCTTTTTACAATAAAATTATCTTCAAATAAACCTGGGATTTCATACGCACCCCCGATCCAAGATTGGCAACCTTTTATGCGTTGCCAAAAATAAATAAAAATCCTACCAATCCACCGGGTCGGCCAATTCTTTCGGGTAACGGATCTATTACTGAAAATTTGTCCAAACTAATAGATGAACATATTAGACCTTTCATTCTCACTATTCCATCGTATATTCGTGACACCATTCATCTCCTACAAATCATAGAAGATGTTCAAGTTCCAGCCAACTGCATTCTTGTAACCATTGATGTAGAAGCCCTTTACAGTTCAATACCACGCTGTAAAGGGTTGGCATGCATCCGTAAGGTATTTTCTCGAATCAGCCATCATGAAACCTCCTTTAATGAATTCATACTTCTATCTCTGGATTACATATTAAATCATAATGTGTTTTCCTTTGATGGTTCTGTGTTCCTCCATGTACAGGGCGTAGCCAGGGGCACTTGCTGTGCCCCTGGCTAGGCCAATCTGTACCTGGGGGAATGGGAAAATACAATCTTCAGTGACGAGGCTCCCTCTATGTACATGTGCCACGTCATCATGTGGCACAGGTACATAGATGACATCTTTGTCGCCTGGGATGGTCCCCAATCACTTCTAGATGAGTTTCTAATCAAGTTGAATACCAACAAATTTAATCTTAATTTTACAATGAATTCTGATGTGTCCAAAATCACCTTTTTGGACATCGAAATCTTTAAAAATGAATCTAACCTAGTATCGTGTAAATTGTTCAGAAAGCCCACCACAGGGAACACGGTCTTGCACTCTTCTAGCTTCCATCCTAGACCTCTTATAAACTCTATCCCATATGGTGAATACTTGCGTATCAAACGCAACTGTTCTAATCAGTCGGATTTCAAACGTGAAGCTAACAATTTTGCAAAAACGGTTACTTAAATGTGGCTACAGCCACAAACGTCTCAAGAAAGCATTCCAACGTGCAAATGCTAGCAACAGGCATGAGCTACTTTCACCAAAAAACCTAAAATCTCAAATGAAAGCCATAGAATAGTCACAACTTTTACCAATGACCATACTAATTTCATGCAAATATGCAAGAAATATTGGCACTTGCTAACCTCTGATCCTATTATAGGCCCTTTCGTACCTCCTTTTCCAATGATCACCTACAGATGAGCCACCTCTGTAGGTGATCTATTGGTCCAGAGTGAATTCCGTGGCTGAGTGAGAGGCGACCCTTATAAAACAGTGGGAACGTTCCCGTGCGGATCTTGTTCCTAGTGTAAATACATGGACACCAGAAAAAACATTTACCTACCCAATGGCATGCCGTTCAGACCAAGGCATTACTCTAACTGTCAGACAATGGGAGTAGTTCATCTGCTTCTATGTAACTGTAATTTATATAGGCAAAACGGTACAAAAATTATGGCAAAGACTATACCGCCATATCAGGGCTATGGAGACTGCCAACCCTGATCTGCCATTGGGCAGACATGTTGCCCAGACCCACAATGGTATCTTCCCTACCATATCTGTTTTAGTTCTTGATCGTCTGCATCCAAGCCCACGAGGTGGAGATTTTGACAAATATCTCCTACAACGCGAGCTTTGGTGGATCTCAAATCTTAATGCCACCTCCCCGCCTGGCCTCAACGAAGCTTTTAACTTAAAACCCTTCCTGCCAGGTTTTGCAACAGGGGGCTTCGACAAAGAGCTATAGACCCATAAAAACTTCTTTAAAAGCGGAGGTGCGCATGCGCACGGGCACGGGAGCGGACAGGTTCTGACCTGCTCCGCACGCCGCCAGCCTTTCCAAGCTCGATTAAGCCAGAGAGAAGCCACAAAGACTGCAGTTTTCCGCGCGATCCGCATTATGAACCGAAGAGGAGGGGGGACATCCAAAAAGAAACCCCTAACATCCAGCTATTCGTTCCGTTCCGGGAACGCTACAGCAAGGACTGCCCCTTCCAAGATGGCATCAGGCCGGAGGACAGAGGCAGAAGCTGCAAAGCAGGTGAGCGGGATCCAGAGAAATCAGCCCCCCCTGCACAAGGGATCTCTACCCATAATATAGCGGCAGCTGGACTGGAGAGAGAGCGGGACCCCTTCTCCTCTCAGTCACAGGAAGAGATCACACGGCCACAGAGAATGGGTCCCCACGGTATTCTCTCTCTCCCCCTCCCATACCTATCGGGGGAGGGAATGGATAATGCTGATTCCCCAGCTTCCTCCATGGAGAGGAATATGGCTGAAATAGCCGAACTTGCCCTGAGCCAAAATAGCATAGGGAGTGAACAACCTCCCCCACCTCCAGCGCCATATTCAGGGGATTCTGTCCTCCTCGCTCGCTTTTCAGCACTATTACAGCAAGAGCTGACTAAGGCTTGCCAATTAATCACAACTGAAATGAAACATGACTTTAATGACATAGGGGACAGATTGGACACTATAGAATCCAAAATGGATGGCACAGTGCGGAGGGTTAATCAGAACTCAAGCATGATAGCCTCATTACAAGATCAATTAGATCAAGCCAACGCCAAAATTGAAGATCAGGAAAATAGATCCAGAGGCTATAATTTCCGAATTTCCGAGGCGGTGACTGACATGGAGGATTTTATCCCAGACATTTCACCACAGCACATGGAAATTGATAGAGTGCATCCAGCTTTGACAGCCCCAAGACAAGATGGCCCTCCTAGAGACGTCATAGTCAACCCGCATTTCTACAGAATCAAGCAACAAATAATTTGCGGACATTTCGCAAATGACTATCCAAAAAAGACGAGCCCTGAATCCATTATTGGCGCAGCTCAATAATCGCCAAATCAAATATCGTTGGTCATTTCCTTTTCAACTATTGTTTACCTTCAAGGGAAAGACATATTCCTTTGCAAATTTCTCGGATGGAGAAGACATTCTCTTGGGCCTTGGCTTGATTTCCAGGGAATCATCAGCCCCCAAAGCACAACAGGAAATGGATCGCCCAATCTCACCCTTATGGGAACAACGCCAGCGATATTCTTCTAGAAGACGACACCCATTAGCTGGACCGGACGGATGATGGAGATGAGCCCCTTTATTGAGAAGTATCACCCACACAGTGATAATTGCTATCACCGTAAACCCATATAGGACTCCCCTTCAGCGGTCTGGAACTTACACTGTTGGCTATAGTTCAGCCGGTTTAATTTGTCTTCGAGACGCCAATGTGACTGCCTAACTTCTGGAGGAATGAAACGCCCCTCTCATTATTGGGAGATTAGATCTGATTTACCTATGTTTGATGTTTTACTAAGAAGGTTATATAGATACAGTAAACTCTGAACCCCTAATCTAGTCTAACCTAGTTTTGTTTAGTAGGACTTGAGGGAATGTAATATATTGATCTAGCTAGATTTGCTTGACTCCCCTCTCTACCAATACAATGTTTTATACGGAAAGTGCCGAGAAGGAAACGCATGCCACTCCTAGATGAGATTGTCGTCATCAACCAGATGGTGACAACCTCGCCCAACCTAGTGGAGACCATATGAATATGTTCATGTTGTTATATCAGTTTTTTTATGTACCTTATTTCTGAGGTGACAGATGGACACTGGTCCAGTTCATCTTATCCCAACACTGATTTCTCTTTTCTTCTTTCTTTTGTCTTGCCCTTTTTCTTGAGTGCACCCCTGCATCCGAAATTTGAAGAAGCCCATCGAAACATCTCCTACTCGAGAGTGATGACGACCATCTACAACAGGCGATCACAGTCTGCCGGACTATAATGCTAAAATCTCAGTTACCCCATTCACACACTCATGTCTTAACACATAATGTTCAAGGCCTAAATTCCCCTACAAAATGAGCTAAAGCGTTTCTTAACTATCATAAACTAGATATAGATTTCCTACTCCTCCAGGTAACACATTTTTCACGTACTTCAGCCCCTAGATACCTGAATGCTAGATTTCCCACGTTTTATTTATCGAACGGCCCAGATAAGAAACGAGGAGTAGCGATTTGCATTGCAAAGAGGGTACCGTTCACCCCCTCAACAGTCATCAGAGACAAGGAGGGGAGGTATGTCATGGATGCGGGGAAAGTAAATGAAAATGCTATCACTCTCTTCTGATATTACGCCCCCAACACGGGTCAGGTAACATTTTTCGAAACCATGCTACAAACACTGATGCCTCATGTACAAGGCCAAGTTATAATGGGCGGTGACAGCAATGTCTCCTTAGACCAAGCCCTTGATAGGACCAATATACATAAACCTATAGTGAAACATACCCCCAAACAGGGTATCAAACTGGCCCAAACTTTACACTCCTATGACCTCATAGATATTTGGAGGGACTTCCATCCCACTACCAGGGATTACACCCACTACTCCCAGGTCCATAAAACGTACTCACGTATAGACCATTTACTAACACAATCTTCACTCTTACCCTCAATTGAATTAAAATTAAAAAATTTAAAATAGTGCCCAGTTCATGGTCAGACCACTCACCAGTCCAAATGACACTAACTGATTTATGTACGAGACCAAAACCCTCAACGTGGCGACTTAAGACTTCATTACTTAATGACCCCATTATATACACTGAGATAGAGAAGGCCATCCAACAATATTTTATAGATAATCGAGCTAACAACACGTCCGCTAGCATCAATTGGGCGGCGCATAAAGCCACCATTCGCGGCAAACTGATTCAAGTGGCCTCTAGGAAAAAAAGGGATAATGCACAGAAGATTCAACAACAGGAGGACGAGCTACAAAAAATAGTTCAGGAACAAAAATCTAACCCTCATCTGGACCTGCGACATAAAATTGATACAGCTAGAATAGCATGAAATCTTAGCCTCACAACCAAAGCGGAGAAATTTCTACGCTGGTCTAGACATCGTTTTTACACCAAGGGAGATAAACCTACCACACTTTTAGCTAGAAAACTAACCCCGCGACCATTTAACCCTGCAATGCCAAGATTATGTACACGAGATGGGAAGCTTACCCAAAACCCCCAAGTGATACTCCAAGAATTTTCAAGGTTCTTTACTGATCTGTACAATAAACCAGCCCCTTTTCCCAAAGCCCGGGCAGATGAATTTTTTCATGATATTCCCTTACCAAAATTAGAACAAGAACACAAAGAATTAATGGAAGCAGACTTTACAGAGGGAGAGATAGTAGCAGCTATTAAATGTCTGAATCCCACAAAAGCACCCGGCCCAGACGGCTTCACTGGCCACTATTATAGAAAATTTGCAGCCATATTGACTCCCCATCTGTGCTCCTTTTTCAATGCGATACGGAATGGTAACCCCCTAGCTACACATGAAAATGAGGTCCTTATCCAAGTAATTCCTAAACCGGGAAAGGATCATGAGGATCCTGCTAACTATCGCCCGATATCGCTCATCAATGTGGACCTCAAACTGATGACCAAAGTATTAGTGACCAGAATGAACTCCTTTCTAGCCAAATATATCCATCCCGACCAAGTGGGATTTGTTCCCAATAGACAAGCTCCGGACCAAACCCGACGGGCGATAGATATTATAGCAGCACTTAACTCAAACTGGGACAATCTAGGCTCACGGAAGGGAATGCTACTGTCGTTAGATCTTTGTAAGGCGTTCGACTCGGGCACGTGGGAATATACTATATATATTACACATTGAGGAGATATGGATTTGGACCCCATTTTATGACTATATTACAGATACTATACAACACACCCACGGCCAAACTTCAGATAAAAGGCTACAAATCTCATACAATAGACATACACAGGGGAACGAGGCAAGGATGCCCCCTATCTCCCATCTTATTTATTTTAGCATTAGAACCCCTAGCAATTAAGCTTAGACATCATCAAGACATAAAAGGTATATGTTGCGGAGACGGGGAGCAGAAATGTTCTCTGTTCGCTGACGATATTTTAATGTTCCTCTCCTCCCCGATCATGTCCCTCCCTAATCTTTATCAGGTTCTACGACGCTTCACTGCATTCTCAGGTCCAACGATAAATCACTCCAAATCCGAAGCCCTAAATTTAACTTTAGAACCGCAGACTGTAAAACTTCTTCAAAAATCGTTCCAGTTCAAATGGCAGAAAGATAGACTTCCATATTTGGGAATTATTCTAACCCCCACTCTACAGACCCTGTACCAAGCCAATTACCCCCCTCTTTATAGGAAACTGACAGCAGACCTATTGTCATGGGCCAAAAGCCCTCCGTTGTGGTTCGGCAGACTGTACTCCATCAAAATGAACCTCTTGCCGAGACTGTTGTATTTGTTCAGAACTCTTCCGATAGCACCCATGGGTATGTCTGTTCCATGGTACAGAGGAGCCAATTAAGCAATATTTAAATTCTGCAGTACCTATACTGTTGGACCTAGCAAAGAGACAGATTGCAAAGAACTGGCTGGAACCAGATAGTCCAAACATCCGTGATTGGCTCTTTTGTATAAATGAGATATACAACATGGAGGGAGTGGATGGTGGGGGAAACCCGGGGTGATAAATGGTCAGGATGGCAGACTTATAAAAGTTCTTGGAGCTATTTGGAAGAGGTGACAAGGTGGGATTGATTTTGAGGAGATCTCGGACTGACTAGGTAAAATAGATATACTTTAACCTGCAGTGGGGTGAGGGTAGGGGGGGGTTGAGGGTGCGGGGTGGGGAGGGGGGGGAATTTGAAGGGGTTTCATGTGGGAATGTTGTTATTAAAATGAGATTGTAGTCTCTCTGCTGAGGAGAGTCGCATATGGTTGTAATTTTGTATTGGAAAATTTATATACCGTATTTATCGGCGTATAACACGCACTTTTTTCCCCTTAAAATCAGGGGAAAGTCGTGGGTGCGTGTTATACGCCGATCCCCGCTATCGCTATGTGAATGTCGGCAATCGCCGCCGACATTTACATAGCGAGTAGTTTCAAATATGGCGCCGCGGACTTCGGAAGGACTCGGCGGTGCTGAACGAGCGCCGCCGAAATCACAGAGCCGAGATACACATGGTCGGGTGTATTCGGCTCTTTCCGGCGCCGCTCACTGTCACGCCCAGTCCCACCATTGGACCTGTGTTATGTCCATCATAGGGCGGGACTGGGCGGGACTGTGAGCGGCGCCGGAAAGAGCCGAGAACCCTCGGCTATGTGTATCTCGGCGGCGTTCGTTCACTTCCGCCGGCGCCGAGTCTCTCCGAACTCCGCGGCGCCATATTTAAAACTACTACTATGTGTATGGCGGCGGCGGCAGGAGGCATGGACACTAGGCTGCACTGGGGACAAGGCTGCAGGGACAAGGCTGCATTGATAAGGCTGCACTGGGGACAAGGCTGCATTAATAAGGCTGCACTGGGGACAAGGCTGCATTGACAAGGCTGCACTGGGGACAAGGCTGCACTGACAAGGCTGCACTGGGGACAAGGCTGCATTGACAAGGCTGCACTGGGGCAAAGCTGCACTGACAAGGCTGCACTGACACTGAAAAGGCTGCAATGACACTAACAAGGCTGCAGATGAACACTGATGAGGCTGCATTGATGGGCATTTTAATGTAAGTTTCTTTTCCTTAAACTTCCCTCCTAAAAGTTTTTTTCCTTAAAATTCTCTCCTAAACTTGGGGTGCGTGTTATACGCCGGCGCGTGTTATACGCCGATAAATACGGTAAATAAATATTTTTAAAAAAATAATAATAAAAAAAAAAGAAGAACTCTTCCGATAGCAATCAATAGGCCTGATCTTACGGTTTTTCAGAAAAAGATAATGACGTTCATATGGGGAGATACAAGACCTAGGGTGAATCAGCGAACCCTCTACACCCCCAAATCTAAAGAGGGTTTGGGGGTCCCAAATTTGGCCAAATATTTTGAGGCAGCCCAATTGGCCCAATTAATCCGCTCCCACTCAGGGCTACCTCAACCATCCTGGATGAAATTGGAATCATCCCCATATCCCACAAAACTGATTAGCCATTTGTTGTGGCTTCATATGAAAGACAGACCGACCATATTGTGCCCCACATTATGCTTTTCATTGAGCTTGTGGGACAGATTACAAAAACCTTTTACTTTTCGCTCTACTCATGCTCCCTTAGCCCCGTTAACGGGCAACCCAGATTTCACCCCGGGTCTTAGTCCTCAAAGATTATCATGGTGGACCAACAAGGGCCTGATTCGTATAGCTGACCTATGTGATCATAGAGGTATATTATCAAAACAATCTCTTATAGAAAAGCATCAGTTACCTAATACAGAATTCTATCACTACCTCCAGAGAGTGCACTTCCTGAAAACCCTACAGCACAAGTCCGACATCACAACTTCCTCCCCAATGGAATATTTATGCGGGTCTTTTGATAAACATAAAGGCCACATATCCAAAATTTATAGTATCCTGACCTCTAAGACAGAAAAACTATTTTATATGCAAAAGTGGGAACAGGATATAGAGGTAATGATGGAAATGGATAAATAGTTTAATACGGCTCAATTAGCCTCAAAAGGTTATCTAAATACCTCCCTGATAGAGGCGAATTATAAAGTCTTACTACGGTGGTATATGGTACCGGCGAGAACTGCTACATACATCCCTGGCGCTTCCCCATTATGTTTTAGGGGATGCGGCAGGGAAGGTGCAATATATCATACTTGATGGACTTGCCCTAAAGTCAGACATTTTGGATACGCATTTATAACTTTATTTACTCACTGACCCAAGTTAATCTAACCAAATCTCCACAACAGGCGCTACTGGGGGGTCCAGTGGAAGGAGTTAGTATATATAAAAGTGCTGCGCTTAGGATAAAGTGTAAGGTATGCAGCCCCCCTAAAGGAGCTTCCCTAAGGAGACTCTGCAAAATGTATAGATTGTGTAATGGGGTATGGCGCTCCCTTTAGGATAATGGGATATTAGAGTGTTGGGGGAAAGGTTTTTCTGTTGCAGGGTTCCTTGTGACTGGAACCAATTATTTACTCCAGCTATACCCCTATTAGTGGTACGGAGTACCATCAACCCAATAAAGTGAAGAACCTAATGTGCAACAATGCAATCTTCAGATGAAGCAATACATAATTCATACATGTGACAAAAAAAAAAAAATATATTCCCAATTTCAGGTGTGCTAAATCAGTAATTTTTCCTTATATCACATGGAGTTCCAAGTGCATTCTTACTCAAATAAGTGCAAGTGTGTGCAATGACAATTTAGTGGTAGATAATGTGTACAACAACGATTTGGTAATAAGTAATAAATAATAAATAATTATAGTCCATGTGGTGATCAAAATCTTCAAGTCCGATATTCAAATGATTTCCAAACGAACTGTGACAACGGTGCTTTCAGATGATAATGGTGACTTATTGTGCTCCCCCTCTCGGGTCCCCACTCACCGAATCCTGCAGCCCCTGCAGGGGCAAAACAGCTTAGGGTATCACGGCCACAAACTCCTCTCCACCGCGATCATCTGAGGTATCCAATTTTGGAATCCACTCCCCGTGTTTTTCTCAAATGGCTCCCTCCTGAGAGAAGAAGACCTTCCCTGCGTGTTTCCTATATTTCCTAGGATTCGGTGAGTGGGGACCCGAGAGGGGGAGCACAATAAGTCACCATTATCATCTGAAAGCACCGTTGTCACAGTTCGTTTGGAAATCATTTGAATATCAGACTTGAAGATTTTGATCACCACATGGACTATAATTATTTATTATTTATTACTTATTACCAAATCGTTGTTGTACACATTATCTACCACTAAATTGTCATTGCACACACTTGCACTTATTTGAGTAAGAATGCACTTGGAAGTCCATGTGATATAAGGGAAAATTACTGATTTAGCACACCTGAAATTGGGAATATATTTTTTTTTTTTGTCACATGTATGAATTATGTATTGCTTCATCTGAAGATTGCATTGTTGCACATTAGGTTCTTCACTTTATTGGGTTGATGGTACTCCGTACCACTAATAGGGGTATAGCTGGAGTAAATAATTGGTTCCAGTCACAAGGAACCCTGAAACAGAAAAACCTTTCCCCCAACACTCTAATATCCCATTATCCTAAAGGGAGCGCCATACCCCATTACACAATCTATCCAGTGGAAGGAGTGCCTAGGCACACAAAAAAACTCATATCTTTTATCTTCACAGCATCTAGGATCGCGATTGTTAGATCCTGGAGAAAGCCTCTGATCCCCTTTGAATTGGTAAGAGCGAAGCTGACGTGGATCATGATTAATGAACGCCTGTCGGCGATTCTTTCTTTTCTATCCACGGGCTTCCATAGATAATGGATCTTAGTGGAGATCCTTAGGGGTGCACTCAACCCCAACCCTTCCCCCACCCTTTCTCTTCTCCCTTTTTCTCCTCCTTTCTCTTATCCTTTCCTTTTTCTTTTTTGTTAGTCTTTGCATTTTTTCCTGCCTCATGTTATTGCCCTCGCAATATTTGCAGAGAATCAAGATGTGATGTTAGATTTACTAGTTGTATCTCGGGGGGGGGGGTGGGGATGAGGACCTCCCGTCCACAGTGTAGATCCCAAATGGGGTGGACGGGTGGGTCCCCGGCGCCACGCCTTCTCGCCAAGGAACACACAAGTGATATGGAAATGTTTTTGGGGCAACTAAAATATAGAGATAGACAGATGCAGAGATGTTATACTTTGCTAGTAGAGAGGTTATAATTTGCTAACTGTATGCAACTTTTGCAGGCCTTGTTGGCCGAGATGTGTCTTCTTTTTCCATTACCTTTTATATTCAAGGAATGTATATTGTATATTTTCTATATACTATTTTCAACAAAAATATTGGAAAGAAAACTTCTTTAAAAGCTACTGTATGTCATTTTCAATGGGGTCCTCATGCCATTCTCCTCTATTCTATTCTACAATTCCTTTTTTTCTTTCCCCCCCCCCCCCTTTTTTTGTTGTTATTTTATATTACTGGCTTACCATTATGGATTTATTACTCTGTTTTTTGAAAAGTCCAATAATTTATGAAGTCTTACAAAATTTCCAATGTACAAGAGTCTGCTGATCATAACTGTATTTATGTTTTTTATCTTCTGCAGGTTTATTGTTATTTCTTTGTAGAACCAATGCGCGTAGATGAGGATCCCACATCCATTTCAGTTCCAACGTCTAAAGTCTACCTATATTGCCCATGTTCTTTTTGTTTCATATCATCATTGTTTTATTCACATTAATATATATGACCAACATTGTTTACTAATTACGGGATTTCCTTTGTCATCTGTGGTCTGGGTGAAGCTCTCTCCCCCCCTCTCTGGTGGCTGTGGCTCGTCGGCGCTCCCTGGCACTGGGGGGCCTCCGGTCCTTTTCTCCCCTAGGACCGGAGGCATTACTTGGGGTGGTGACTGCGCGCATGCGTTGTGGCTTCTTCTGGCCTGCACACTGGCCTTCTTTCCATCTTTGCCCACAGCCGGCGCCCACCTTTGGTGTCAGCGGTCTGTGTCGGCGTCTGACATCATCGCGTCTTCCGACGCGGTGATGCCGGTCGTCGCATCAGCCGAGGAACCTCTATTGGAGGGTTCTCACACACAGCTGGATGATTATGCCTGGTCAGGCCTTATTCAGTCTCTCAGGCCACACTCCCCTATACAAAATAGTTGTGATTGGCTATTTGTCACACACCACTCCCACCATGGGGCTATTTAAACATTGGCTTGTGCGGCATATTACTGCAAAATTACAAAAAAAAAGACCACAAATTTTGGAAAAAAAAGGTTTTTTACTTTTTTTTCTGTCAGTAAATTTTGTAACTAAGTAATTTTTCACCTTCACTGATGTGCGCTGATGAGGCAGCAGTGATGGGCACTGATAGGGTGTACTGGTGGGCATTGATGAGGTGGCACTTATGGGCACTGATGAGGCGGCACTTATGGGCACTGATGAGGTGGTACTGATCAGGAGGCACTAATATGCCTCACTTATGGGCACTGATAGGTGGCACTGATATGTGGCACTGATGAGCACTGGTTGGCGGCACTGATCGGCACTAATAGGCGGCACTGGTGGGCACTGATAGGCGGCAGTGGCAGGCACTGATAGGTGGCACTGGTGGGCACGGATAGGCGGCATGGATAGGCGGTACAGATGGGCACTGATGGGCATTGATGGATGGCACTGATGGGCAACACTGATGGGCACTGATGGACAGCAGTGATGGGCATTGATGGGCAGCCCTTATAGGCGGCGCTGATTGCCAGCACTGACTGGCATGGCTAATGGGCACTGATTTGTGGAACTTGTGGGCAGTGGTGGGCACTGACTGCTGCCACTGGTGGGCACTGTATGCTGGCATTGGTGGGCACTGTATGCTGGCATTGGTGGGCACTGTACTGTTACACTTTATTTCTTTATTGTAATCAGGGCATTGATTATCAGTGCCCTGATTACATCCCTAGATGTCCCCCTGTGAGGAGATGCCGCTGATCGTCTCTCCTCTCCTCACACTCTGTCAATTACCGGCATCTCCGTGTTTACATGTGACCGGCTGTGATTGGACACAGGCGATCACATGGTTAAAGAACCACGGACGCGGCTCTTTACACAGATCGCAGCCTAGCAACATGGTGCAGCTGCGTGCCCCTGCGGACGTGCAAGAGCGGCCGTTCTGGGATGCCATACGTCCCATAACAAGAGCTGCACCGCCCCTCCGTCATTTGACAGTGGGCGGGTGGCAACAAGTTAAGGCTAATTATATCCCAATGCTTAATAAGATTAGGAACAACTTAACATCTTGAGACACAAACCCCTTTCATGGATAGGGAGAATAAATGCATTAAAGATTAATATATTACCAGTGCTGGTATACATTTTTCAAATGATCCCAATAACACTTCCTCAGGATTATTTCAGGAAATTAAAAACAACGGTACTAAAATACATATGGGCACAAAAAAGCCCTAGGTTTGCATATGCAACACTGGTAAAAGAAAATCTCTATTTCCCAGATTGCAGACTGGATTTACAACAAAGAAGGGAAAAGTTGGGTAAATATAGAGATATCATAGAGTAAAGTAGACATAGGGAAGATGGTATGGATACCATCACAATATCGAGATTTAAGTTCTAACACAAATCCACTAACTAGAAACACTTTTAAGATATGGGATGGATAGGGTAGATTATATCACTGGGATAATAATTCACCAATAATGTCTATATTAGGCACAAATTACTTTAAGCCATGGAAATAAGAGCACATATATTTTACTAGGTGGGCAAAAAAGGAAGAAATATTATTGCAAGATGTGCTGAAAGGAAATACATTATATACGTATGCAGAAATTACACATGAATGGGGAAATAAACCATTAGACAAATGGAGGTATGCACAATTACAGCATTTTACACAATCACTACCACAAGGTTAATTGAGGAATTGCTCGGCTCCCCCTCAAGTTTAAACCGATGTATATATAAAATATATAAAATTCTGATTAAGGAAGCAGAACATGAATACCCATCTTATCTGGGGAAATGGGAAGAGGACTCCTTAGAGATGAGGAACACAGGAAAAACATTTTAGGACTAGCTTGCTTCTCTTCAAGGGATGTCAGGACAATGGAAATGTGCTATAAACTACTGGTAAAGTGGTATGTGACCCCCCAAAGGGCACACAGGTACAGGGCAGAAAGCCCTCCAACTTGTTGGAGGGGCTGTGACACCCCTAGGACCTTTGCGCATCTTTGGTGGGAATGCATAAAAATACAACCCTACTGGGAGACAGTCATAGGAGTAATTTATCAACTAACGGGAGAATGGATCCAGAAAGATCCCTGGGAATGTTTATTCCATGATACAAGAAAAGCGGTCTCCCAATATAAAAACCCCCTGGTCCCATATCTCCTAAACGCAGCTAAAAGCTTGATCCCAAGTCTATGAAGAACCTAAGAAACCCGAAGATGAAGGAGTGGGTAGCAAGGATGGAATGGGTAAGATTCATGGAAAAAACAATACACCCAGTAGAGGACTCACTGGGTATTTATCATAATGTATGGAGAAATTGGATGGAGTTTAGAAAATCGGATGGATATATGTCAGTGATGGAGGTATAGCGAGAGGGGGGAGGGGCTCCTTTTTTTGGGGGGGGGTATTCATAGGGGGTTGGAAAGAATAAAAGAATTGGCGTAGCAAGTGACTTAAATGAAGGAATAGGATACATAATGTTTATTGTTATACTTGTTAACATCTTTTCTTTTTGATATATCTATAACGAAAATAAAGCATATATAAGAAGAAAAAAAAAGTTCATGTGCGTGCAAAGTCAGGCAGCCCAATACATTTGGCAATATAGTGTATATGTCAGTATTGCTGCAGCAGGTTCTATACATGGTACAGATGCGCCACTTTACAGGCAGACTAAGGGGACCCCCTCCGGGTGCTAGATTTAAATTAATTTTTCTTTTTTTTGTTTCTCTTTAAGCATCATTAAATTTAATGCTCCTTTAAAAAATATCTTTTTAAACTTGTTTTTTGCATTGGTACATGTCCCTCAGGGCAGTACCCGGTGCCCCATACTCCTTTTATGTCCAATAACTTGCATATAAGCCTTCAAAATGGGAGCTTTTTATTTTTCAAGTTCAGGTCCCATAGACTTCAATGGGATTTGAGGTTCAGGTCCGAAATTTTGCGATGTTTGTGAGTGCTGGTGCAGTCCGAACCTGAGGGGTGTTCTGCTCATCTCTATTCACCATCCAAATAACACAATTTCTACCTTAAAGCATGGATGAGGTAATATCCTGTTATGGGGGTGTTTCTCTGCAACAGGGGCTGGAGCACTTGTCAGGATAGAAGGAAAACAATTGTTGGGAAAAATACCATCAAATTTTTGAGGGAAATCTGCTGCCCTCTGCCAGAAAGCTGTCAAATGGAAGAAAGTTTACCTTACAACATGACAATGACCCAAAGCACACAGCAAAAATTACCAAACAATGGTTGAAGGAGAAAAAGGTGAATGTCCTTGCATGGCTTAGTCAGAGCCCAGACTTACACCCCATTGAAAATCTGTGGAATGACCTGCAGACTGCAGTCCACAAATGGTCACCATCAAATTGAACTGAAAGTGATTGTAAAGTCTCATTTTTTTTTTATAAAAATAAGAAACATGTTATACTTACCTGCTCTGTGCTCCCTGGCTGAAGCTCCTGGCCCCTCCCTCCTGTTGAGTGCCCCCACAGCAAGCAGCTTGCTATGGGGGGGCACCCGGGCTGAGCCACAGCTCTGCGTATCAGACACTGAGCCGTGGTTTGACCCTGCCCCCTCTCTCTCCTCACTGGCTAACTGACTTTGATTGACAGCAGAGGGTGCCAATGGCCGCTGCTGTTTCTCAGCCAATCAGGAGGAAGCGTTCCAGACAGCCAAAGCACTGGTGGATATCGTTGGAAGGAGAGGGGGCTCATGTAAGTATTAAGGGGGCTGAGGCAGGCTGCTGCTCACAGGAGGCTTTTTATCTTAATGCATAGAATGCATTAAGATAAAAAAAAGCCTTCTGCCTTGAACTTGAGTAGTTCTGCAAAGAAGTGTGGGCAAATATTGCAAAGTCTAGATCAGTGGTTCTCAACCTTTTTTGTGCCGTGACCCCTTGATAAAATTTCCCAAGTTGTGGAGGCCCCTAACAGTAAAATTATTTTCGTAGCGTGGGTTGTCAGCACCCAAGGCAAAACAAGTAATTTGCGCCCCTAAGCCACGGACATTTAGCGCTCCCTGAGTTCCTTTCCACTCGTATAGTATTAAAACTCCTTATGGAACATTTTAGGGTGTACCCACTCTCTTTGTTCTCCTTTCTTTCACTTTTATCTCTCTCTCTAGCCTAATTTCTTGTTTTTTTTCCCCATCCCTCTCTCTAGCCGTCTTTCTTGTTCTTTCTCTTATTCTTTCTCTCCCTTTTTCTTTGTTCCTCCTCCTATTTTCTAGATGTACAAAGTTAGTAGAGACATATCCCAACAGACTAAAGGCTGTAATTAAAGCAAAAGGTGGTTCCACAAAATACTGACACAAGGGGGGTGATTCTGTTTTTGATTGTATTATTTTTTTTCTGACATGTTGGTGTTATATCTTTAATTTGATATCTTTCACGGCTGAATAAAACAAAAACTGTGTCTGTCCTCATTTCATGCTGCAAAGCAACAAAATTTGATCTTTTTTAAGGGGGATGATTCTTTTCTATACCCACTGTGTATATTATTTATTGTACCTTTTTAATATATTGATATGAATATAAATGTTTTGTTTTATATTGTATGTGTGTGTATGTATTCACTATAGATTTTTTTTCTCACCTTATCACTATCATTCCACTTTTTATCTAATTTTATTCTGATTAGTGAATGCATTATTAGGCTCGATTCACACCTATGCATGTTGCTTTTGAGCGTTTTTGGAGGTTTTTTTTTCATGCTTGCCACGTTTTTGAGCAGCGTTTTTGCGGCGTATTTGCCGAGATTTTGCCGCGATTTGCGTGTTGCGTTTTTTTTTTTTTTTTTTTACAGTTTCTTTTTACAGTCTTAAAAAAAATTAAAAAAAAAAAAAACGGCAAAAACGCATCAAAAACGCACCAAAAACGCTGCAAAAACGCTGCAAAAACGGTGCACTTGCGTTTTTGATGCTTGTCCATTGAATTCTATTACATGCAAAACGCTGCATTTTGCATGAAAAAAAGTCCCTGACCCTTTCCAAAAATGCAGAGAAACAAAAAGGCATTGATGTGAACATGTTCCATAGGAACCCATGTTAAAAAATTCCTGTGCATTTCTGCAAAATGCAAAATGCATCAAAAAACGCGCTAGTGTGAATGGAGCCTAATATGGGGTTTTCCTAGAGGATTTGTTTGACTGCTGCAGTCATTTGGGCAGTGAAGGGTTCATTAATGGATGTGGAAGATGAGAGTATATAAAGAGAGCTGTGACCCTGACTAGCCTTCCTTGAGAAAAATTTGCGGTCACCAATCAAAACATGTTGGTATAGGCAGGAGGTGACATCACCAGTACAGGGGCATTGCTGTGGAGTGTGCACTGTCATCAGAGTTTTTTAATATTACATACGGGCTTAGTGGTTAGGGCCCAGCCTGTTTGTGTAAAGTTGATTAGTACTCCTCTTCCTCCCCCTAGTCCTATTGTACCTGTCATTAGGCACACACATGCTTGCACTGCATTAGTAACATTGAATCAACACAGCTCAGAAGCAACATGCAGCTGGCAATATAGAATGAATGTCTTGTTTTATTGTTATATATATCATTTATTTCTTTTATGCTAATTTTTGCACAAAGGATTTGTGTGTGAGAGCTTCAGGGATCGTTTGTGTTTGATTTGTGCTGCTTTTGGAGGATTTAGGCTGTTTCCTAGCTGGGTGCCCCACAGATCTTTTTAACCACTTATTGCTCTCTTTTTTGTGCTTGAGTCATTTATTGTCAAAGAGAAGCATTTGCCCCTGAAAACACTTTGCTAAACTTGACTTGGGTTTGATACCATTAGTAGAATATTTTATTTTGATAACCCATGCTAATAGAAAAGGAAATTTGAGGGGAGGGGTGGGTGCAGATGGTTGGATGCAACATAGTGTAACTTAGACCCCTTTCACACTGAGGCAGTTTTCAGGCATTTTAGCTCTAAAAATAGCGCATGTTAAGCGCCTGAAAACTGGCTCCCCTGCCTCCCCAATGTGAAAGCCTGATGCTTTCACTCTGAGGTGGTGCGCTTGTGGGACGGGAAAAAAAGTCCTGCATGCAGCATCTTGGGGGAGGCTTGGAAGCACTGTTTACAGCGCTCCTACACCGCCCCTGCCCATTGGAATGAATGGGCATCGCTTCCAAAGCTCCAAAGCACTTCGGAAGCACCACAATACTGGCAGTTTAAAGCCCCCCCTGGCTAGCAGCCGTAAAGCGATGCTAAAAAAATGGTAAAGTGCCGCTAGTTTTAGTGCTGCTTTACCATAGTTTTAGCTGCGCTTTTCGGCCGCTAACAGACCCACCGCCCCAGTGTGAAAGCAGCCTAATACTTAGGATACTGACATTCACAAGCAGCTACAGCTGTCATGGTAGTTTTCTATGAAGTATAGGCCATTCACCTGCCTAGGAAATGTGGAAATAGGTAATTTAATAAGGCAACAGAAACAGTGAGATTGATGAGTTTGGAGTGGTTATAGAAAATAAATAACCATTAAAGATATCTATTTTAATAATATCTGTCCATCTTACAAATCAATGATTTACATTTTATCACATCATTGAGTTTAAGTTTATGCAAAGATTTTGGTAGGGTCTGTAGGACAGCTGATACAGAAGTAGCATAAGATGTGCTGGACCACTAGGAGAAGAATAATGATTCTAGATGCAAGCAAAGTGAATAGGAAATGGAAATCAACTCTGTTTTCTGCTTATTATGATTGAGCTAACAATTAAGTCATTGTAATTTCAAAGTTATTCAAATAAGAAACGTTAGGATGGAGATCCACAAAAAGTGGTCATCTGCAAATGCCCTACTTTGTATGCATTAAAATGTTAAAATTAGCTGTTATTCTACATGAAAAGTTATGATATTAATATGAAAATTTGGGGGGGGGGGGGGGCGAGGAATAAATCTATTGAACCCGATGTATGATCCATAGTGTCATGGAAAATGTTCATTTAACCTCTGTTTTGGAATGTAGTCATTTAAATCCAAGGTCTGCTACCTAATTGCCTCTCCAAAGCTTATATCAGCAATTTTTACCTCCAGAAAGTTCCATGTAACACCATCCAATTCTACTTAAACAAGAATCATGTAAATCATCTATAATCTACAATGCTATCCTAAGCCTTTCAAAATAAGTCAAGTTATTAAAAAAAAAAAAAACGGAAAATGGTAACGTATATTTAAACCCACAAACTTTAACCAAATATTGTTTAAAATTAACGTGTTCTTGGAATGTCAACAATGTACATTTGTTTTTATATTTCTTGTTTCACTGATATTTCACCCGGTAATCCTACCAGAAAGATATATAAGAACCTTCTTTCTAGGATGACTACATTTACTCAATTCAGCTGCAGCAATATCACCCTTTCAAGCATACTTTCCAAATTAACTATAAGCAGCCAAGGTATTGCATATAGTGCACTTGTACATTCCACCAGTCACCTCAGTAAAACTGATATGTTCAGACACTGCTCACAAGAAGTTCATACCTATGGGGGAATGTATCAGCTGTCCATGGCTACCAATCGGCTTCTATCTTCAGCTTGTTCAGTTAAGCTTTGAGCCCCCGTTCACATTGCCGCAATTTGAAATGGGATTTTGACAGGTCAAATCACATGTGAAATCAGAGCCTATTGCCAGCAATAGGAGCATCACAATCGTTGTGATGCCGACTTTGAAGCATCGCACCAATTTCCAAAAGTGGTTCCTGCAATACTTTTGGTGATTTCAATATACCAGATGTCTTTCAAGTCGCCCCTCGATGTTGGACTGAAATGTGGCTTTGAAATTGTGCAAGTTCAGATTAACTCTCAAGATTTTTAAGCCGCGTTCAGTATGAACGAGGGCCTGAAAGTAAAAGAAGCTGATTGGTTGTTATGCATAGCTGCTCCAATTTTGATAAATGTCTCCTCAAAGGCTGAATTCACACCTATGCATTTTTAGTGCTTTTTGCATTTTGCAGATTTGCACTACAGTCCACCCACCATGGTTTCCTATGGAATACATTCTGTAGTGCAAATCTGCAAAATGCAAAAAGCACTAAAAATGCATAGGTGTGAATCCAGCTAAAGAGTCTACAAGATGCTCACAGTGAATAGAGAACACAACCATTTTCTGTTTCTAAATTTTAAAAATATTTAGAAAGTTCCTATCTATAATCTTCAAGCTGCATAATTCCAAAATGCAATATTTAGCTAAAGTATTGTATCTAAATATACAGTAGAAGGAAAATAATTTAGTGTTGGTGATGCTTCAGCAATAAACTATAAATTAAATAACTGGGCAAATGCAGACCTTTCAAAGGGCATATATTTTATAGAGACAGCATGTGTGACCTTTTTTGCTGCAGAATGCAAACACAACAGCAGGGAGAGTTTACAACCGTAAACTAAAGTACTGTAAGAGTGATATGCCTGTGTGTGTGTATATATATATATATACTGTTTACATGTACAAAGAAGATATGGTAGGCTTTATGCCAGCCAATTGATTTTTTCCTTAGTGAATGATAAGGGGTTAAGACAATTTAGAGCACATATATGCCTCATTTATGATGCATTGAGGTTGGCTAGAGCTTTTCTGGGGCTGTATCTTCAATGGACACCATGGGAAGATACAGATTTTACGCATTAGGCCCCTTTCACACGGATGGATAGAATGGTGCTTTTAGCTGCGGATTTTCTAGATTTATATCGCAGTTAAATACACACAATGCTTTCCTATGGCCCCATTCACACACTGCGTTTAGCTGCATTTTGATTATATGCAGTTTGGTGCGGATAGAAAAAATAGAATTGACTGCGTCCAGGAGCGATTTAGCGCAGCTATACACCCATAACCGCAGGTAATCGCAGTGCACTGTGTCAGCTGCCGTTAACAGCGCCGAGCTGCTCATTGGGAAAGTAAAAATGTTTTTTCCTTTCCCAATGAGCGACAAGCACGGGGATCCGACTTGGATCCCCGCCAATGCCCGGCACTGTTTGGTATGAATCTTGAGGGGGAACTCCACGCCAATTTTTAAATAAAAAAACAGCATGGGTTCCCCTCGAAGAGCATACCAGACCCGTCGGTCTGGTATGGATTTTAAGGGGAACCCCCTACGCCGAAAAATCGGCGTGGGGGTCCCACCAAGAGGGGCACCCTGCGGGCCTCCCATCCCAAAGCACCTTGTCCCCATGTTGATGAGGACAAGGGCCTCTTCTCGACAACCCTGGCCATTGGTTGTCGGGGTCTGCAGGCGGGGGGTCAATCGGAATCCGGGAGCCCCCTCTAATAAGGGGACCCCCAGATCCCGGCCCCCCACCCTATGTGAATGAGTATGGGGTACATCGTACCCCTACCCATTCACCTAGCAAAAAAAGTGTCGACCCCCGAAGTCGGAAGAAGACCCCCGAAGTTGGCAGAAGACCCTGAAGTCGGAAGAAGACCCCCAAAGTCGGAAGAAGACCCCCGGAGATGCCTAATAAATTACTTTTAAAACCTGTGTAGTGTGTTTTTTTTTATTGACACTTTTTTTCCCCAGGTGAATGGGTAGGGGTAAGATGTACCCCATACTCATTCACATAGGGTGGGGGGCCGGGATCAGGGGGCTCCCAGATTCCGATAAGCCCCCCGCCCGCAGACCCCGACAACCAACAGCCAGGGTTGTCGGGAAGAGGCCCATGTCCTCATCAACATGGGGACAAGGTGCCTTGGGGTGGGGGGCCCGCAGGGTGCCCCCCTTTCCCCTAATTACCAACCCTCCATGTTGAGGGCATGTGGCCTGGTACGGTTCAGGAGGGGGGGTGCTCGCTCGTCCCCACCCCCTTTCCTGACTGACCGGGCTGCGTGCTCGGATAAGGGTCTGGTATGGATTTGGGGGGGACCTGCACGCCGTTTTTTTGGCATAGGGAGTGCCCCTTGGAATCCATACCAGACCAAAGGGCCTGGTATGCTCCTGAAAGGGGAACCCATGCCGGTTTTTTATTTAAAATTTGGCGTGGAGTTCTCCCTCATGATACATACCAAACACAGTGCCTGGTATTGGCGGGGATCCAAGTCGGATCCCCATTCAACATGAGTCGGTACCCTGTCGGATTGCTATGGAAATGGCAAACCGCAGCTAAATGCAACCACAGCTAATCGCACTGTACAAATGCAGCTGATCGCAGTGCCTGGTGTCTTGAATTTCACAGAAAAAAAACATGCTTTTAACTGCGGCAGAATAGCCGTCCGTGTGAAAGGCGCCTTATAGTGAAATTTCCTTTAACATTGTCAGATTAACCATGTTGATAGGAGTTTATCAGATACAGCAGAGGGAAGGAATTAAATGAAAAAATGCAGTTCATAAATGTTTGTCTTTAAAGAATTCTGTACTAGTAGAAATACTACAGCTCAAATGATGACTTCCTTTTGAAAAATCCAAGCTTTCTGGCTAACACTGCTTTCAATACTTTCTAAGACACTAATCTGGAAAAAGCATGCATCAAGTGAAGTCATACTAAAGTTAAAAAAAAAAAAAAAAAACGTATCTGCATACTTTTTCTGCATACTATTAGGTAATTTATTCAAAAAAGAAATGAAACCACTGGAACAGAATGACAGCCAAGCAACTAGGATTTTAAGGGGTGAGCCACCACGGGTTATTTATTTATTTCAACACTGGTTTTCATAAACAATGTTGGGTGAAATCATCAGCATTTGTATAATATATGAAAGCCAAGAAATTGCCTAACATGTAAGAGTTAACATCCTAAGCATTGCACACCTATTGACCAACCTAGCAAGCAACTGCTATAGAAGCCTTGATTCATCTCCATCTCCCCTTGGTTCCCAATTTCATATAATATGTCGCATGACATAGAACTAAAAGAGAGGTTGGAGATAGACCACTGTGTGTACTTGTCTTTTTTTTCTTTACTACTAATACATTTACTTCATTATATATAGTTTGGTCTCAGTTTCCTTTTGTAACTACTCAGATGTGGCCATTTCTGTTCTTGGCATAACATTGACACTCACACAGATCAGATCAGCTGCACTTGGGAGCTGGGAGATATTTGCTGTCCTTTAATAGTATTTATTACAGGTACTTGTATTGCGCTATCATTTTATGCAGCACTTTACATATCTTTTATACATTCACATCAGTCCCTGCCCTCAAGGAGCTTATAATCTAAGGTCCCTAACTCACAATTATATATACACATACTAGGGCCAATTTGGACAGGGACAAATTAACCTACTGACATGTCTTTTTAGTGTGGGAGGAAACCCACACAGGCACAGGGAGAACATGCAAACTCCAGGAAGGTAGTGTTGTGGTTGGAATTCTAAATTCGATAGTGCTTCAGGGGAGTCTCCAGACAATTGATTTGGGGGTGCTGTGTGGGTGCTGGGAAAAAAGTGGGGGAGCTAATGCGGCACACACAGTGCACCACGCTTTCGTGAGCGTAGCCAAAAGTTGGTGTGGCCAAAGGTAGGCGTGACTGAAAAGTGGGTGTTTCTTCACAGTCTTTCCCCTTTATACAGACAATATATGGCACATAGAATTGATTGTTTGAGTAAAACAAGCTCAAATGGGACTAGCAATGATAACCCTGACAAGTGTCAGGGTAAGCAATAGCTCCCCAGCAAGTATAAAGGCCAGATAATCCCCAGTACATGTCAGGGCCAGCCATAACACCCAGCACAGCATAATACTAACCCCCGGCACAGAACAAAAAAAAAACCCAGCGCAGCACAAGCATGGCACAATAATAATAATAATGAACCACAAGTATGGAACAATAATGAACCACAAGCATGGCACAATAATTAAATATCAGCATGGCATGATAATGAACTGCAAGCATGGCACTATAATAAGCCTCCAATATTGCACAATAATTAGCCTCTCATCATGGCAGAACAATTAAATCCCAGCATGGCACAATAATGAACCACAGCACAGTAATAAACCCCCAGGAATGTGCATTATTAACTACTAGAACTACACAATAATCAACCCCCAAACACTGCACAATAATTAACCTCCAGAATTATAACAGTCAGTGGGCCCCCTTCATTGTGAAACATACAACAGAGCATATTCATGGAAGAGGTCAGCACTATGTGTGGTCACCATAATAGTGGTCAGTGTGCTCACTGTACAATGCATACAGTGGGGGGGGGGGGGGCTGGTCAGTGAGCAGCCTACAGTGGGTGGACAGTGAGCAGCATACAACTGAGGAGGGGAGTCAGGACCCCTTAGAGTGCCCCTTAGAGTGCCTTGGAGTTCCCAGATTAAGAGTGACCCCTTAAGAGTGCCAAGATCAAGAGTGTCCCCTTAGAGTGCCCATACAGATCAGGCTTAACCATGAGTGTCCAGATTAGGAGTCACCCTGTGACTACTTAGAGTGCCCAGAGCAGGAGTGACCCCTATGATCACAGTGGCCATATAGATCAGGCTTTCTCCTTAGAATGGAGTGCCCCCTTCACAGTGCTCAGGGCAGGAGTGCCCCCCCCCCAGAGTGTCCAGAACAGGAGAGGGACCCCTCAGGGTGCCCAGAGCAGAAAAAAGTGTCCCATCAAAGTGCCCAGAGCAAGAGAGGGACCCCCTAGAGTGCCCAGAGAAGAATAAATGACCTCCTTAGAGTGCCCAGAGCAAGAGATTGTCCCTTAGAGAACCCAGAGCAGGAGAATGCCCCCTTAAGGTGCTCAGAGAAGGAGAATGCCCCCCTAAAGTGTCCAACACAGGAGTGTCCCCTCAGAGTTCCCACAGCAGGAGTAACCCCTTTGATCAGTGCCCATATAGATCAGGCTTCCCCCTAAAGTGCCAAGATTAGGAGTTCCATTTAAGAGTGCCCAGATTAGGAGTGACCCTTTAGAGTTGCCAAGATTAGGAGTGACCCCTTAGATTAGTGCTCATATAAACTAGGCTTCCCCCTTAAGAGTGCCAAAATTAAGCGTGCCCCTTTCGAGTACCCAAAGCAAAAGTGATCCCTTTGAATGCCCTGATTAAAAGTGCCCCTTTAGAGTGCCCAGAGCAGAAGTGTCCCCCTCAGAGTGCCCAGAGCAGGAGTGTCCCCCTCAGAGTGCCCCATTAGAGTGCCCAAAGCAGGAGAGTGACCCCTTAGAAACTAATGGCACACTCTAAATGGGGACACCTTATCTGGGCGCTGTAAGCAAGCACTTCTGATCTGCGCACTCTAATGATTGCAGTGCCCAGATCACAGGATTGCCCTTATCCAGATCAGGCATACCCCTACATCAGTGCCTGCCACCACCATAGAAGAGGACTGGAGGACTGAATGACTGGAGGACCCCCCTTGTTCCAGCTCAGCGGCTCCATAAGGAAGAGGCACTGCCTGCCAGAAACACAATTCTTATCCTTCCTCCATATCCTGTCCCCCCCGCCCTGGCTTGGTAGGCAGCAGCTCGATAATAAGGAACAGAGCCAAGCAGGTGATGTGATGGTGAGGGGTTGGTTGTAGCCTACCTTCATTTCCAGAAGTAATCATTCCTCCTCCGGGGCTGGAAAAGGAAACCTCCCTGTTGTCCTGGGCCTGGCTCAGCCCACAGCAGCTCTATATAAGCAAACACAGCTCCTGTCTGCCTGGTGGCGATGAGGAAGAGGAGTGGGCATGGCTTTCATGCAGGGAGACAGCAAAATTACCTTCCTCCACAGGCTGGGTAGCAAGCTTCTCCCTCCTTCCTTTCCTTAATGCACCGGCATATGCAGAGGCGCCACATGTCCCAGTGCTTTTAAAACCTGGTGCCTCTGCACAGCACTGGGATCAATCATTAACCCAGCTCCTGCCAGGACACACTGAAGATCAGTGGCTCATGTGGCCAGAGCCGCGGTATCCCTCCTCAGACCTTTTTGTCACACAGGGCATGCGGGTAAAATATTCTTTAATAAAAAATTGTGTGACATTATATTGAAAATTCAAGTGTGTAAATATTGGGGGTGCTATGAAAGTGTTTAAAGAATGTTTGGGGGTGCTTCAGCACACCCAAGCTCCCACCTGGCACCGCCCCTGTAGTGCTGCTAGGCGAAAGTGCTAACCACTTTACGACAAGGTGCTTCTAGTGGAGGGTAGTGGTCATGTGTAATCAATATTAGGGAGCAAAGATCTTTGCTGTCAGATTTTGCAGGATTTCACTGGTGAAAAACTGTTGGACTACACTCAGGTAGCACATACCTTAGCACATATCTTAGCAGGGCAGATTTTCTTTGGGAAAAATACAGCCTCTGGTTCAGGTTTGTTCTGAATTAGCTTTGCCTCATGCATTTCATGGCAATGATTTCTTCACTCCTCCCTTTTGGTTACGTTTCCATTAGTGCGACTAAAAAGTCACACGATTTCAAGTGCGACTTTGCAATGCAAATTTTAACATGATTTTGTGCGACTTTACGAACAGCTTCATGGGACTTTGATGTTATGCGATTTGGTCATAGTGACATAATCCTTTTCCTGCTCAGTCATTTCCCTTTCCTCTTTCGTTGTCAGGTGTTGTATAGTGCTTAGCAAACATTTTGGCTATGCAAAATGTTGGGTCAGCAGTCATTATGGCGGCTGTAGCAGCGTTAATAGATGAAGAAGAAGAGGATAACCGGAGGAGGAGAAGGCATAGGTTTTGGATTCATCCCGTCATCACCCAAAGGGTCCATGCTTTGCTCTCCCTATGTTGCCATCACGGTATATTAGCCTCCCTGGCGGTATGATTATTTCGGATTTTAGGTGCTGAAAGCGGTACCATTATTTTGCATGGAAATTTGGCATTTTATATTGTAGGTCTGTAAATCTTAACAATAACACACTTAAATCTGTCCAAACCAGAGTCTAGTAGATATCCTGGGTATGATAAAGTTTGAAAAACAAAAACACAAATTATAATATAATAAATAAAAATAAATAATAAAAAAAAATAAAAAAAAATAGTAATAAAATAAATTTCCCCAAAATTCACTATCGCTCAATTCTGCAAGTGTTCTAATTTACTATTGCTGTTTTCTAGCTGGTCTAAAGCCACTTTTGATGTAAAGGGACACTTTTTGGTTGCTATGGACAATCTCCAGTTTCCAGGCAGAAAGAACAGTGTATATCATGTAAAACTGCATGCAGGGCATGGGCCAGAGCACTGGGGACAAAGGGGATGTGAAATAATTTCATACAGTACTGTAATCTGTAAGATTACAGTACTGTATGTGTTATGGTTTTTACTTTTTTTTTAATTTGCCTCCAGGCTCCGCCCCCATGCGTCGCGCCGCTCGCAGGGAACGGAGCCTGGCACAGAGAGGCTTTGGAGGAGGACGGAGCCCTCGGACACTGCGGGTGACATCGCAGGATCCCGGGGACAAGGTAAGTAACGCCGCCCAAGGATCCTGCAATGCGATCCCGAGTGTGGCTCGGGGTTACCGCTAATGGTACTGAATTTTAACCCCGAGCCACACTCAGGAAAACCGCCAGGGGGGTTAAAAAGCAGTCACTGTAATATATGTGTAAGTTTTATGTGGTCAATGTAGCTAATAGCCATATAGTTTCTTTTTACAGTTTCGATGCATTGTTGGCTTTGCTCTCTAGACATCTAGAGCGACAAAACACCAGTTTCCAAAGGAGCATTTTGGCCATTGAAAGACTCATAATAATAATGAGGTAACTTTTCATACCTACTTTTTCTTGTTCTTACCTTATCTGTGACAGTACATGAAGTGAAATAATTAATACTCTCATGTAATTGTGGGTGTTATTGTATATGCCATAATATTGTCTCTGTTCACCAGTGTTTCTCCTCCTCCTCTTCTTCCTTCACTTCCTAAGGCACCGCCTTCCAAGCTATTTTTTTTTTCTAATATAGAAGTAACTTATTGTTATTATGCATCATTCTAATAAACTGTATTAAGTGTAGCGCTAAGGAAGGGGATAAAAAGTGTAGCCTAAGAACTGACAGTTCAAAGTTCATATGCTGACAAAAACATCCTTAGAGAAAAGATGGAAGTATAAAAAGTCCTCTGGAACAAATTTCAACCTCGGTACAAATCCTCTATAGAGGGAGCCCGCACACCACCAATGATATTAAAGAGGCTTACCAGACTTGGTGGACCCAACAAGGCATACGCCAGGTGAGGTCAATCAGGCTTAAGTGGTGCTGGGCTGGAACGAGTGCAGAAGAGCAGGGATGGTGGAATGACTTCCACGTGACTGTGTTCATCCGACGTGGTCCGGCTCCGAGGTCGTGTCACTCAAATCCGTATTAGGATGAATGGAGGAAAAGAAGGATGGGCCAAATAGTGTGAATCCGTATAAATGAAAATTTATTAAAATATATAGTATACACTCACTTGGAAAGTGTCTAAAAAACAGCGCTGTGAAGAAGTGGCGACAGTGGGGTCCTACCCGACGCGTTTCGTCTGCATAGACATCATCTGGGGGGATCCCCCCACTGTAGCCACCCAAATATATATAGAGAAAACTAAAAAATTATGTAAAACAGCTCCACGGATGCTAAAAACGTCACTTCCGGTATAAGGGGAAGATGGCCGAACGGCGTGCGTTCCACGTCGGACCACATGCGTTCCACGCCTCATAGTGATGGGCACCGGAAGTGGAGCGAAATTAAGTGGAATAAGGTGAATGCAATAACGTACAAAACCCCTATATAGTTAGTATAAAAGGCCCAATGCCTGGTCTCAAAAGTGAATATATAAATAGATGTCGAAAAGGTGAGGATAGCAGAGGATATGGTGTGCGCACGCTCCGGGAGGAAATAATGTGTACTGCGCATGCGCCAGAAAGGCGAACGACGGAATGACGTCCAAAGTCTGAACGGCATGTGGGAAAATGTGTAGGACGTGTGCATAATGTGGGCCTCCCATAGGGGCGGGCAAGATGCAAATGCCTGGGTATTCATGATGACAAGCCAAAGCACCAGGAAGGCCGGGAGAACGTCCAAAACGTAAAAACCGTGCGTGAAATGATACGAGCCTCCACCGGAGACAGACAATGTGAAATTACCAAGATGTTGGAGTGACGGGCCATAATCCCATCGTTGTATAAAGGGAAATAGCACGATATAAGAATACCCGTGTTTTTTATAAATGACAACTGAGTGTCTTATATGAACAGCCAGGGTAGACTGGAAAAATGATGTGTAAACAATAAAGACAAGTGTGCAAATCCGAAAAATGTTGTGTCAGTGATAATGTGAAGAAAAATGTTATGTAATATAGGAAGGCAAGGATTCTCATAGAGAAAAATTAAAGTGATAAATTTGTAAAGGGGGTTAGTAACAACCAATGAAAATACACACTCGTGGAGCTGATTTCCATATAAAATAACTAACATAGTTAACATATAGCTATCAAAAATAAATACAGTGATATACTTCCATCTAAGAAAGGCATCATCTATATGTATATGGCACATATATAACCTCAATGATATGAGTGAATAAAAATGGGCGTTGATATACACAAGGTTATATAATTGTAGCTAAAATCAGGTAAACAAAAGGACAAAGAAAAGAGGGGAATGCAATATAGAGGGGATATATATACGAATAAAATAATATATAAAAAATAGAAAAAATTCCTATTATGTTATTAGTGATCAGGAAAGAGAACGTATGTGGAAGGAGCAAAATTGAGATTAAGATGACAACCTCAGGCCTTGTTAATAAAAGCGTTGATATCAATTTCAACATTCATGCCCAATGGGTGGAGTGTACGGAGCTCATGGATCCAGTAGGTCTCCAAACGAGACACACCCCTGGTCATGGCCCCACCCCTCCAAGGAGGGACATATCTGTCGATGACCACAAATTGCGTGCCATCAATCACCCGATTATGTTGTAACTTGTAGTGGCGAGGGACAGTATGTTTAGTGTCCCCCCCTTTAATGAGTGCAATGTGTTCCGCCACTCTTATGGCAAAGGAACGGATGGTGCGGCCCACATATTGTTTACCACAGTGACATGTAATCAGATACACAATGTGACTGGTTTTACACGTGCAAAATTGTCTGATTGGGTATGTCCTGTGGGTAACTGATGACCTAAATGATACCGTCTTTCTGCCTATGCCTGAATTATGTTGGCAAACACTACATCTCCTACAAGAGTAAAATCCCTCCATCTCATAAAAGAGGGGTTGACGTATAGGAGGGTTGATGATGTTCGGGGCAATCTTACTCTGTAGGGTTGGGGCACCTTTAAAGATAACTCTGGCCTTATTGGGTATAACATTGCCCAAAATGCGGTCATTTCTGAGGATGTCCCAATGTTTGGTAAGGATGGCTTTAATACATCTGTGCTGGTTGGAAAAAGAAGTCAATAAAGACCACCTGAAGGCATCGTCTGGTTCTCTCACGGGCCTATCTTCCAGAAGGGATTCCCTATTGGTTGCAAGGGCATGTTGATATTCTCGGTCAATAAGACAAGGGTCGTAATCCTTATCTATAAATTTAGCCTTAAGAAGTGCCGATTGTGATGTAAAGGAGTCGGTGGTTGAACAATTTCTTCGTAGTCTAAGGAATTGGCTCCGTGGTACCAAATCAAGCCAAGACCGGTGATGGCAGCTATCAGGTGGTATGAAGCTATTCCGGTCTGTGGCTTTGAAATGTGTCTTGAATTGAAAAACCCCTTCATTTAACTCTATCTCCAAATCCAAGAAGTTGATTTTATGGTTACTAGCTGTGTGGGATAGGGAGATGCCACGATCGTTGTTATTCAAGCGTTCGAAAAATGAGTCCAATGTCTCGGCACTACCCTTCCATAGGAGGAGGATGTCGTCAATATATCGTGCCCACAAAATAAGGGACGGATCCCTATTGGTATAGACGACATCCTCCTCCCACTTCGCCATAAATAGGTTGGCGAGGCTAGGGGCGAACTTCGCGCCCATAGCCACGCCACATAGTTGGAGATAAAACTGTTGGTCGAACCAGAAGTAACTGCGTTTGGTGGCGAATTCAAGTAATTCGATGACAAAAGCACACTGAAAAGGAGCGATGGTGGGTTCCTTCTCCAAAAAGTATTTGACCGCCTCCAATCCCTTGTCCTGGGGTATACAAGTATACAGGGAGGCGACGTCAGCAGTGGCAATAATATGATCACCCTGCAGATTCAGACTCTCAAGTAGACGTATGGTGGCCCCTGTATCCTTCAAGTAAGAAGGCATACGCCTAACGAGGGGTTGTAAGTAAAAGTCAATATATCGGCCTATACGTGAGGTGACAGAGTCTATCCCACTCACGATAGGCCGACCAGGTGGTTGAACTGGGTTCTTATGCACCTTGGGTAAATAATAAATAGTAGGAACCCTGGGTGCTAGAGGTACCAAAAAGTCTCTTTCCTTTTTATTTAAAATTCCTTGGTCGTAACCCCTCTTTATAATAGCAGAAAGCTCTCTTTTGAAGGAAGACGTGGGATTGTTGGGCAATGTTTTATATGTATCTGGTTCTTCCAAGATCCTATACATTTCAGACATGTAATCCTTTTTATCCAAAACAACAATGCCACCCCCCTTGTCAGCCGGGCGGATGACAAGGTCCTTCTGTAAACACTAGACATGTGCAGGATGAAAAAATTCGTTTAGTTTCGTTTCGTTTCGATTCGTTATTTAACTAAATTCGTTTAGTTAAATTCGTTGCATTCGTTACATTCGTTTTCGGAATTCGTTTCGTTCCGTATTTGAATTCGAGAAAAATTCGACCGCATTCGAAAAAATTCGACCGTATTCGAAAAAATTCGACCGTATTCGAATAAAACTATAATATTCGAAAAAATTCTACCACATTCGAAAAAAAACTATCAAATTCGAAAAAATTCTACCACATTCGAAAAAAAACTATCAAATTCGAAAAAATTCTACCACATTCGAAAAAACTGTCGAATTCGAAAAAATTCTACCACATTCGAAAAAACTGTCAAATTTGAAAAAATTCTACCACATTCGAAAAAACTGTCAAATTCGAAAAAATTCTACCACATTCGAAAAAAAACTATCAAATTTGAAAAAATTCTACCACATTCGATAAAAAACTATCAAATTCAAAAAAATTCTGCCACATTCGAAAAAAAACTATCAAATTTGAAAAAATTCTACCACATTCGAAAAAAAACTATCAAATTCGAAAAAATTCTACCACATTCGAAAAAACTGTCAAATTCGAAAAAATTCTACCACATTCGAAAAAACTGTCAAATTCGAAAAAATTCTACCACATTCGAAAAAACTGTCAAATTCGAAAAAATTCTACCACATTCGAAAAAATTCTACCACATTCGAAAAAAAACTATCAAATTTGAAAAAATTCTACCACATTCGATAAAAAACTATCAAATTCGAAAAAATTCTGCCACATTCGAAAAAAAACTATCAAATTTGAAAAAATTCTACCACATTCGATAAAAAACTATCAAATTCGAAAAAATTCTACCACATTCGAAAAAACTGTCAAATTCGAAAAAATTCTATCACATTCGAAAAAATTCTACCACATTCGAAAAAAACTGAATTTGAAAAAATAAACTATATATAACCATTTTGCGAAATTTGAAATTCGTATAGAATGAAATTGAATTCCAATAGAAAACATTAGGATAGAATAGAAAATATAAAAGAATAGCATAGAAATACAATAGAACAGAATAGAAAAAAATATAATATATTGTATTCTAACATTTCTATTCGAATTCGAATTCATTCTGTATTAAATTCCAATTTCGGAAGATGGTTAAATATATATATATTATATATTTTTTTCTATTCTGTTCCATTATTTTTCTATGCTATTCTTTTCTATTCTATTCTAAACTTTTCTATTCGAATTTCGGAAGATGGTTATATAGAAATAGAATGAAATCAAAAATTCTAATAGAAAAGAATAGAATAGAAAAACAATAGAACAGCAGAACAGAATAGAAAGAAATATTATATATAAATATATATATATATATATATATATATATATATATATATATATATATATATATATATATATAAAACCATCTTCCGAAATTGGAATTTGGTACAGAAAGAATTTGAATAGAAAAGATTAGAATAGAATATTTTTTTTTCCTATTCTGTTCTATTGTTTTTCTATGCTATTCTTTTATATTATTTTCTGTTCTATTCTAATCTTTTCTATTTGAATTCATTCTGTACCAAATTCCAATTTCGGAAGATGGTTTTATATATTTTTTTATATATTTTTTTTTCTATTCTGTTCTATTGTTTTTCTATATATATATATATATATATATATATATATATATATATATATATATATATATATATATATATATATATATATATATATATATATATATATATATTTATAAAACCATCTTCCGAAATTTGAATTTCTTATCAAATGAATTCGAATTTGAATAGAAAAGATTAGAATAGAGTAGAAGAGAAAAGACTAGAAAAACAATAGAACAGAATAGAATAAAATGTATATATATTATATTTTATTCTGTTCTGTTCTATTGTTTGTCTAGTCTATTATTTTCTATTCTAATCTTTTCTATTCAAATACGAATTCATTCTATACGAAATTCCACTTTCAGAAGCCATCTTCCGAAATTCGAATTTCGTATAGAATGAATTCAAATTCGAATAGAAAAGTTTAGAATAGAATAGAAACGAATAGCATAGAAAAGCAATAGAAACAGAATATAAATATATATATATATATATATATATATATATATATATATATATATATATATATATATATATAATTTTCTATTCTGTTTTTATTGATATATCTATCTATCTATCTATCTATCTATCTATCTATCTATCTATCTATCTATCTATCTATATATATATATATATATATATATATATATATATATTTATATTAATATAAAACATCTTCCAAAATTCGAATTTCATATAGACCGAAATCAAATTTGAATATAAAAGATTAGAATAGAATAGAAAATAATAGAAAAGAATAGACTAGAAAAACAATAGAACAGAATAGAATATAATATATATATTATATTTTCTTCTATTCTGTTCTATTGTTTTTCTAGTCTTCTTTTCTATTATCTTCTGTTCTAATCTTTTCTATTCAAATTCGAATTCATTCTATACGAAATTCAAACTTCAGAAGCCATGTTCCGAAATTAGAATTTGAATTGAAAAGACTATTATAGAATATAAAATAATAGAAAAGAAAAGCTTTAAAAAAATAGAAGAGAATAAAAAAATGATATATATATATATATATATATATATATATATATATATATATATATATATATATATATATATATTCATTCTATTGCTTTATTATTTTATATTCTATCTTATTGGTTTTTTTAGAAAAACTTTTTCTTTTTTTTTTCAAATTCGATTCGAATTTGCTTTCGAATTCGATTCGAATATGTTTTCGAATTCGAATATGTTTTCGAATTCGAAAATTTTTTCGAATTCGATTCGAATATGTTTTAGAATTCGATTCGAATATGTTTTCGAATTCGAATATGTTTTCGAATTTGATTCGAATATGTTTTCGAATTCGTTCGTTTTTTTTCGGATTCGTTTAAATTTTTTACTTTTCTAATTCGGAAATTCGGATGCATCCGAATTTCCGAATAATGAAAAGTTCGTCCGAATTTCGATTCGGAACTAAACGAAATGCACATGTCTAGTAAACACAAAGACTTAAAACCTTGATTGGAGAAAGGGTAGTGATATATGCGTTTCTCGGGGAGTTCAGCCAGAATCTTGAGTTCCAAATCTCTGAATATAGTGATGCCTGGCGCCATGGGGACAGGTGGGGTGAATAATGAGGGATTGGACAGACCAGAGTGGACTGTCCCCGAAGTGGCGCAAATCTCATTTCTAATAGGGTTAGAAACAAGATAGCGCTGAATATGTAGTTTGCGTGTGAATTTATGGATATCCATAAATGTACCAAACCAATCGAGCTTCTTAGGGGGGGCAAATTTAAGTCCCTTGTCAAGCACTGAAAGCTCCTCGACCGTAAGTGGTTTGGTGCTCAGATTAAAAACACCTTGGCCTCTCATGTTCTCCTTCTTTTTCCTCCTTCGAATTTTCCACCCTCCCCTGGTGCCTCTCTTGAGTCTGCGCCCCTTTTTCTGGGTCTTTGGTCCTCGTGAAAAACCTGCCCACTGCGTGAGTTGGTACTAGAGGGATAGTAACTGTGGGTTGGTTGGTTATACACGGAACCTGAATCATATCTGTGTCGGTCCCTGTATTCACCATCCCATGTATCCTGTAGGGGGAGGAACCTATTATTAGTGATTGGGGGGGAGGTTCATGATAATAGGAGTTGGCAGAATGTGTATCAACATAGGCACCCTGTCGGGATATGGAAACTTCACGTTGTCCTAAATATGAGTTGGGGGGCATGTTGTGGCCTCGTTGCCCCCTACCCCCACGTTTGCCTCTATTATGACCCCTACCCCTCTGATTGGTGTAAGGGGTGTGGGAGTTTGTGGGTCTATACCGGGAGGGAGATTCATATCTAGAATCTATTCTCCTCATAGGGCCAACTGGGGTTGCTAACACTGGGGCCTCTGTATGGGACATTGTAGGAACAGAGGTGTTAGAATGTCCCGTAACAGATGGCATGGTGTTGGTGACAACAGGGTCAGAAATAAACAGTTTTTGCCAACCAAAAACATTGCTAGTCCTGTAATCACCCACATCCCTAGAATACTTTTTTTGTTTTTTACTCCTCTGCTCCTTGTCTTCCTTCTCAAGATGTTTTTGGAGATTGGAAGAGAGGGCAGTGTATTCAGGGGAGTTCTTATGGTTTAACAGTTTGTCCTTGAGCTCTTTAATCTCATTGTCTAGCATGGAAAGTTTGTTGCGTTTCTTGGTAATGAGGATCCCTAAGAGATTAACTCCTGCCTCATTAAAATATTTATACCAAGAATCAACGTCAGGTTCACCTTGTGGTGGGTGTACATCCCACCTGAGGCTTCTCGGAACCATGCGTTCAGAGACATATTGTTCCAAAAACGCCACCTCTCACTGTAGGTGGAGTTCAGAGGACATGATGTTTTTAAGTCCCAAAAATAAACCACCTAATTCGGTGTCACTACTGGTGACCACAAAGACGCCTTCCGTATTTACAGTTCAGGAGGCCCTGTAGTCAAAGACATCCATATTGCTAGGAATGTAAATAGGTTGCAGCAGAATCCGCTCTCAAAAACAGACACAAGATGTATATACAATAATTCTGCGCTACCTAAAGGGGGGAATGGAAAGCAGCTAACACAACCAACAAGTATAAAAACAGACAACAAACAAAATAAGTGTAGCGCTAAGGAAGGGGATAAAAAGTGTAGCCTAAGAACTGACAGTTCAAAGTTCATATGCTGACAAAAACATCCTTAGAGAAAAGATGGAAGTATATAAAAGTCCTCTATATCCCCTCTATATTGCATTCCCCTCTTTTCTTTGTCCTTTTATTTACCTGATTTTAGCTACAATTATATAACCTTGTGTATATGAACGCCCATTTTTATTCACTTATATCATTGAGGTTATATATGTGCCATATACATATAGATGATGCCTTTCTTAGATGGAAGTATATCACTGTATTTATTTTTGATAGCTATATGTTAACTATGTTAGTTATTTTATATGGAAATCAGCTCCACGAGTGTGTATTTTCATTGGTTGTTACTAACCCCCTTTACAAATTTATCACTTTAATTTTTCTCTATGAGAATCCTTGCCTTCCTATATTACATAACATTTTTCTTCACATTATCACTGACACAACATTTTTCGGATTTGCACACTTGTCTTTATTGTTTACACATCATTTTTCCAGTCTACCCTGGCTGTTCATATAAGACACTCAGTTGTCATTTCTAAAAAACACGAGTATTCTTATATCGTGCTATTTCCCTTTAGACAACGATGGGATTATGGCCCGTAACTCCAACATCTTGGTAATTTCACATTGTCTGCCTCCGGTGGAGGCTCGTATCATTTCACGCACGGTTTTTACGTTTTGGACGTTCTCCCGGCCTTCCTGGTGCTTTGGCTTGTCATCATGACTACCCAGGCATTTGCATCTTGCCCGCCCCTATGGGAGGCCCACATTATGCACACGTCCTACACATTTTCCCACATGCCGTTCAGACTTTGGACGTCATTCCGTCGTTCGCCTTTCTGGCGCATGCGCAGTACACATTATTTCCTCCCGGAGCGTGCGCACACCATATCCTCTGCTATCCTCACCTTTTTGACATCTATTTATATATTCACTTTTGAGACCAGGCATTGGGCCTTTTATACTAACTATATAGGGGTTTTGTACGTTATTGCATTCACCTTATTCCACTTAATTTCGCTCCACTTCCGGCGCCCATCACTATGAGGCGTGGAACGCATGTGGGCCGACGTGGAACGCACGCCGTTCGGCCATCTTCCCCTTATACCGGAAGTGACTTTTTTGGCATCCGTGGAGCTGTTTTACATAATTTTTTAGTTTTCTCTATATATTTTTGGGTGGCTACAGTGGGGGGATCCCCCCAGATGACGTCTATGCAGACGAAACGCGTCGTGTAGGACCCCACTGCCGCCACTTCTTCACAGCGCTGTTTTTTAGACACTTTCCAAGTGAGTGTATACTATATATTTTAATAAATTTTCATTTATACGGATTCACACTATTTGGCCCATCCTTCTTTTCCTCCATTCATCCTAATACGGATTTGAGTGACACGACCTCGGAGCCGGACCACGTCGGATGAACACAGTCACGTGGAAGTCATTCCACCATCCCTGCTCTTCTGCACTCGTTCCAGCCCAGCACCACTTAAGCCTGATTGACCTCACCTGGCGTATGCCTTGTTGGGTCCACCAAGTCTGGTAAGCCTCTTTATTATCATTGGTGGTGTGCGGGCTCCCTCTACAGAGGATTTGTACCGAGGTTGAAATTTGTTCCAGAGGACTTTTTATACTTCCATCTTTTCTCTAAGGATGTTTTTGTCAGCATATGAACTTTGAACTGTCAGTTCTTAGGCTACACTTTTTATCCCCTTCCTTAGCGCTACACTTATTTTGTTTGTTGTCTGTTTTTTATACTTGTTGGTTGTGTTAGCTGCTTTCCATTCCCCCCTTTAGGTAGAGCAGAATTATTGTATATACATCTAATAAACTGTATTAACTTTCCCATTTTAGGTACATGGCAACTGGGCATTCCTTTGCAAGTTCACATTTTGAGTTCTTGGTTGGCAAAACTACTGCCAACAATATTATACATAATACCTGTATAGCTATCTTGAATGTTCTTAGGAACTCTCTCCTGAAGAAGCATACTACCGAAGAGTTACCGCAAGATAGCGGAAGTTTTCTGGGACTGATGCAATTTTCCAGATTGTGTCGGGGCCAGGGGCGTTGCTAGGTGGCAAAAAGACCAGGGGCTTCAGCCAGAAGTCCGAGCCTGGGGGGTGCCAAAAAGAACCAGACTTCTTTTTTTTGGTCTGCTCCAGGTCCCCTGAGGATTGCAGTGAGGGCCGTACAAGCCCAGAGGACCCCCGTCACCAACAAACCTGTCCAGGGGATTGGAAGGAAACCTGCAGGTATCGGCAACAGGCAAGAGGAGTCTACAGAGCCAATCCAACAGCGCCATTTATACAAGTGCCATTCCTTGGAATGAGCTGTTTTCTTTATATGTGGAGTTTCCCAAGATGTTTTGATATCAAGATCTGGACATAGTTCTTCTTTGCTTGAGACCTGGATATCTTTACAGATCCATCAGCAGAATTCCTTATCTGACCATCTGATGGGCCTTGTTTGACCTTTGGGTCATTGCTGGAGGTGAGCGGACAATTCATAAATATAACAGTCAATGTTTGGATTGATGTGTTGTCTGTTTTTTCTTCTATCAAGTTATTATTATTATTATTATTATACAGTATTTATATAGCGCCGACAGTTTACGTAGCGCTTTACAAATTGAGGGTAGACAGTACAAATACAATACAATTTGATACAGTAGGAATCAGAGGGCCCTGCTCCTTACAGCTTACAATCCAAGAGGGAAGGTCAAGAGATACAAGAGGTAATAACTATGGGTGATGTGCTGATTGAGAAGATAAATGTACAGTTGTTAGGTGGGGGCCAGATAGGCTTCTCTGAAGAGATGAGTTTTCAGGGATCGTCTGAAAGTGGATAAAGTAGGAGAAAATCGGACGGATTGGGGTAGAGCATTCCAGAGGATGGGGGAGGCTCTGGAGAAGTCAGAAGGCGAGCATGGGATGAGGTGACAAGTGAGTTTGAGAGCAGGAGGTCTTGGGAGGAGCGAAGAGAACGATTAGGTTGGTATTTTGTGACTAGGTTAGAGATGTAGCTGGGGGCCAGGTTGTGGATGGCTTTGTAAGTTATAGTTAGTATCTTGAATTTAATTCGGTGACTGAGTGGCAGCCAATGGAGGGATTGGCAGAGGGGTGTGGCAGACGCTGAGCGGTTTGTGTGGTGGATGAGCCTGGCAGCGGCGTTCATGATGGACTGAAGTGGGGATAGCCTATTTAGAGGTAAACCAATGAGGAGGGAGTTGCAGTAGTCGAGGCGGGGGATGACCAGGGAGTGGATTAGAAGCTTTGTGGTGTCATTGGTTAGGAAGGGGCGTATCTTGGAGATGTTGCAAAGACTGAGGCGGCAAGCTTTGGATAGTGATACATTGTGGGGTCGAAAGGTTAGTTCAGAGTCCAGGATTACACCTAGGACCTTGGCGTGGGGAGATGGGTTGATAGTTGAGCCGTTGATCTTGACAGGGAAATCAGGGGAAGTGGCACCTGAGGAAGGAAATATCATGAGCTCAGTTTTGGATAGGTTGAGTTTGAGAAAGTGATGTGACATCCAGGCTGATATGTCTGCTAGTAAGTTGGTAATGCGTGAGGAGACAGATGGAGAGAGCTGGGGGGTGGAGAGATAGATTTGGGTGTTATCAGCGTAGAGATGATATTTAAAGCCGTGGGAGGCAATCAACTGACCCAAGGAGGTGGTGTAGATTGAGAAAAGGAGAGGTCCAAGAACAGAACCTTGGGGGACCCCAACGGAAAAAGGAAGAGGAGAGGAGGAAGTAGAGTTGTAAGTGACACTGAAGGAGCGGTGGGATAGGTAGGATGAGAACCAGCGAAGAGTACAGTCACGGAGACCAAAGGAGTGGAGTTTTTTGAGGAGGAGGGGGTGGTCCACTGTGTCAAAGGCAGCAGAGAGATCCAGGAGAAGTAGTACAGAATAGTGTCCATTGGCTTTAGCCATTTTTTTTTTTTTTAAATATCTCTTTATTTGAAAAAGTTATCCGATACATCATGTACAACAGATCCATCAAGGAAAAAAAAAGAAAAAAGGAAAAAGAAAAAAGAGAAAGACATACAAATAGTGACTGCCATTAAAATCGCCAGCTCAGTGGAATCATCCATTACTCCCCTAGATTTCTCTGCATCCAGTATATACCAATATAGACATGTCCATAGGCTGTATCTTACAAAAAGGGAAATATAGGAACAATTTCTTCATTTTCCCCTATTTTTTCCTTACCCTCCCCTCCCTGTTTCCCCCCCCCACCCGGCATACATCCTCACACATACTCTACATTCCTCTCATCCTATGTCAACCTCTCTTGCCTCTTATTCAACTCACTCCCAATCCAACCATGCTTTCCATATTTTCTTAAATTTCTTATAATTACCCCTTTTCTTGTAGATATATTTTTCCCTACATATCACTTCCCTTACTGCGTTTTCCCATTCTGTCAGTGTCGGGGCCTCCCTCCTCTGCCAATGCTGCGCGATAAGCTTTTTTCCCTGGAACAAGCATCTGTCCCTTGCCGTCTGTATGTCCTTTGAGATTCCTCCTTCCCCCTTCAGACCCAGCAGGCACTCTCCCGCCTCCACCCTCAGCGATGTCCCAAACACTAAATTTATTTTCCCCACTATTCCTACCCAATATCTGTGCAACTTGGGGCAGCGCCAGAACATGTGGATCAAGTCCCCATGCCCCCCTGCACATCTTTGACATTTCGCATCAGGTCTCTTGCCCCACTTGAATAATTTCAGGGGTGTATAGTATGCTCTATATAACAGATACAAATGAGACATCACTTGTGAAGGAGAGAGGGTGACCCTGGTACCCAGCGCCAAAACTTGATCCCATTGATCATCGGACATTGTTCCCACGTCCTTTTCCCATCTAGCCCTGTTTTTATTTTCAACCAGACCTTCTTGGACTGCTGCTTTCAAACAGCCATACATGTCTGAGATCAGCCCCTTTGTGGATCCTGCATCGATCAGCTTTCTCAAAGAGGTCATTTCGCACCACACTGGTGCCTCCTTCCCAAATTGTGCCTCCAGGGCATGCCTGAGTTGCAGATATCTGTAAAATGACCTGTTGGAGATCGCATACTCCTCTACCAGTTCCCGAAAGGACTTTAATCTCCCTGCCCTATATACCTGTGCAAGGTAGTGGATACCCAACCGGTCCCATTCCTCTACGCGCCCCATTTTTTTAAGCTCCTTGAGGCTATTGTTGTCCCAAAGTGGCGAAAATTACGCAAAACCGGCATATCCCAGAGTTCTTTTAGCTTGCGCCCAAACTTTACACATCATCCGGGTAGTAGGACATTTGGTACAAAATGAGTCTGCCTCTAATCCCTCCGCCACTGTATCGTGTCTAGTGTCATTCAATAAGACGCTACCCCCTGCTCCTACTTCTCCTAGCCTATTACTGCCTCCAAGTTGTTGCAGTTGGGCTGCCAGGAAGTAGCCCCGTGGATCTGGTACCGCCAGGCCCCCCTTCCCCTCTGGTCGCCGTAACGTCTCCAACCCGATCCTGGCCACCCTTTCCTTCCAGATAAGTTCTCTGAATATGCTGTCCATTTTTTTGAACCAGTGCTTGGGAATCCAAACAGGAGAGTTTTGCAAGACATATAAGATTTGAGGTAGCCAGACCATTTTAATCAGATTACAGCGCCCGGCGACCGAGAGGGGTAGGCGTCTCCATACTTGACATTTCTGCTTCAACTTTTTCATCAATGGAACTAAATTTCCAGATATGTACTGGCCTGGGTCTCTGGTGATATTAATCCCTAGGTATTTCATTTGCCTGACCACTTGGACTTGGGATGCCTGGTGTGGGAGAGGCTCACTCTGGGTATCGATAGGCAGAATCACTGACTTCTCCCAATTGATCAGTAGCCCAGAGAAAATTCCGAACTCCCTCACTATCCTTATAGCTGTTTCCAGTGACTCCTGCGTATCCGCCAAAAATAATAAAATATCGTCGGCATACAGGGCCACTTTATCCACCCCTCTGCTTCTCTTAAATCCCTGTATGCCCTGTGCCATCCTTAGAGCCACCGCCAGGGGCTCAATTGCCAATGCAAAGAGCAGGGGGGACAGAGGACACCCCTGTCTTGTACCCCTGCTCAGCTGAAACCACTCCGAGCATTGCCCGTTGATTTTCACCTTGGCCCTTGGCTCACTATACAGCAACCTTAGCCACCGTACAAACCCAGGGCCAAGCTGATATTCCGCTAATATCTTCCATAGATAATGCCATTCCAGGGAATCGAAGGCCTTGGCCGCATCTAGCGACAGAATTGCTCTCCTACCGCTGTTTTCTATGGGGATTTGCATGTTAAGATATACCCGCCTTATGTTCGTGCTTGTGGATCTGTTTGGGATAAACCCAGACTGATCCGGGTGTATTAGTTTAGGGATTATTTTGTTAAGCCTTGCAGCTAATACTTTGGCAAGGATCTTTACATCCGAGCACAAAAGCGATATGGGCCTATATGAAGACATCTCTATTGGGTTCTTCCCCTCTTTTAACAAAAGTATTACTATAGCTTCTGCCATTGAGGGGGGTAGAGCCCCCTGCTCCCTGGCCCCATTAAAAACCTCCAGCAATAAGGGTAGCAGTACCTCCCCGTATTTTTTATATAGTTCTGTGGGCAGGCCGTCCGGGCCCGGGGATTTTTGGGCCGCCATATCTCCAACAGCCCACTGCAGTTCTTTAAGGGTCAATGGGGCATCCAGCATTTCCCGATCTTCCTCTGATACCGGAGTTATCTCTAGTCCCTCAAAGAAACCCTGCATTTCCCCTTCTACATTTACCCTAGAGGAACTATATAGCTTCTCAAAGTATATTTTAAATTCGTTTACTATATCCTGAGTGTCTGTTCTTATTTCTCCTTCCCTCCCTTTAATTGCCGGCACTGCACTCGGGGGGCCATTTGCCTTAATTATCAGGGACAGGGCCTTTCCGATTCTCTCTCCCTCTCCAAAAAAGCCCAGTCTCTGAAAGGACCTAATCTTTTCTGCCTTCTCCCGAAGTACCCTACTATACTCTTCTTGCCTCCTCGCCCAGCGCTCGTGGTTCGCTTGGGATGGTATTGCTACAAAGTGCGCCTCTGCCAGTCTTGCATTTTCTTTAGCTTCCATTTCCTCAGCATGCGACTGTTTTTTGACATACGCTATTCTCTGGATTAAAGCTCCTCGGATATGTGCCTTTAAGGCGTCCCAGACCACCCCAAGTGGAGCCGATCCTAGATTTATACTAATAAATTCAGACAGCCCCTCCATCATTTTCTCCTCTTCTCCTATAATTTCAAGCCAGAAGGGATTAATCTTCCAGCTCCCCCTGCCATACCGTCCCCCCACTCTCACGGAGGCCATAACTGGCGTGTGGTCTGAGACGCCCCTTGGCTCATATGTTATCTCCTCCACTACACTTAGTGCCTCTTCATTCCCCAGTACGAGATCGATTCTGGACAAGGTGGCATGGGTCCTGGAGTGACACGAATACTTAGCCATTAGTAGGTCATTTGAGAGTTTAAGGAGAACAGTTTCCATGGAGTGTTACCCCTATGAGATTTTTACCTTTGATATCAACTGACTCCTACCATTGGGCTTTAGTTGGACTTTTATTCACATTTATATTTGTATGTTTTGGATACTTATCATGTTCATTCTTGATGCCAATTATTGTTTTAGCTATGTAGACATAGGATCGTATGGCAGCAGCTCAGACTCTAGTATTTTTGCACTATCATCTTTCGGAAGAATGTTGAGGGAAAATGGATTTGACCTGCCACAGGACTGTCCGCTGCCAGAGACAAACGGACCTCCCCTGCCATTTGTCTATGTTGGGGATGAGGCAATTACTCTCAGTCACCATCTGTTAAGGCTTTATTCCAATCGATCTCTGAGTGAAGAGAGAAGAGTATTAAACTACCCCCTAATGAGGGCAAGACAAGTTGTTGACATTTTATCTAACAAATAGTGGTTCCTACATACAGCAATAAATTTAAAAATAGAGAATGCAATATCTGCGGTAAAAGCAGCATGTGTGCTTCATAACTATGTCGAATTTGTGATAGGTACTTTTTTGAAGATTCATTCATGCATGATATGAAGGGTGCACAATGGAGTGCCAGTAGGGGCACCAGCAATGGTGCCACTGTGCGTGAGGATTTTACATTCTTTTTCATGTCTGCTACTGGTTTTGTCCCCTGGCAGCAGGATACTATTTCATACTGTATTTCACGTTCCAGCATTTTCTGTTTTCTTATTGGGTTACACTTGGGTGATACTTTTAATACTCCAATTTTGTATGTTTGGTTCTTTTTGTTTTGTTTTTTGTTATATGCCTGTTAATAAGTAACTGCATTGAAATGCTGAATAAACAGATCTTTCCAAAAAAAAAAAAGGAAAAAAAAACCCACAAAATGTAACCAGAATATTGTTCCTGGGTAGTATTGCCTTTCCTGAACAGGCAGAACCCGAGTGGGTGTAGGCGGCATAAGTTGGTGAGTGGTCGGGGGGCCAAGGGTGGAGGTAATGGGGGCAGGAATTGGATGCAACATGCAGGGATTCCGCACATTTAATCATAATCTTCACAGTATGGGCTGTTTATTGGTGGGGCATACTGTGTACTTGGAGGGGGTGGGTACTGGTGATAAGGGGGATATGGGGGGGTTGCATACATGCTGAGGATGTTGTTGGCTCCTCACCCCCAAAGGATTGATCAGTTGACAGGAAAGTCATCCTGAGTGCATATTTTTTCTCTGGGGGGACCTTTTTTCACCTGCCTAAAATTACAGTGACAAATGCTGTGTCTTCACGCTGGTTTTCCGCCATTTTAGTGACCACCTGTAAAATTTTATCCATGAGTTTCCCAGCCCTAGCACTTCCCCTTGTAGATTTTCTACAAGGCCTAGAGACATTGCCCCGGTTCAGCCTCCTCCTCATCAATTGGAGTAACATTCATGGAGATTGATGTTGACCTTGTTTCATCTAAGAACTGCTCCTGGTCTACAGTGTCTTGTAATTCCTCCTCCTCTGCAGCCTCCTTCTAAAAGGAAGCATTATTATACAATTTTATATGTAAAAATACTGCAAATATGCCTGCTGATAACTTACTCTCGCATTTCCAACACCGGTTTAAAAAATTCAAGATCCCCGGCATGGACATATGGGGCTAGTCTTTTAGACCTGGAACCACTCATTCTTTCTCGCAGTTTACAGGGATAATGGTTGTAACAGTCTTTGAGACTTCTCCATCATGTTTTTAATCAGTGCACTGCAAAACATTAAGACAATACCAAGTTCAAAGAATTTTTCTTTACCTGGCCATAGGACATTCATTTGCTAGGCTGCATAATAATAATAATGATTTGCTGGTGGGAAAACAACCGCAAGCTATAGTATCCATGACACCTACAGAATAATCTGTAATGTGCTAAAGGATGTGGTCAGGGCCATCTTTAATATTGTTTGGACCCTGGGCAAATATTATTTTGGGCCTCCCACACACACAGACTTAAACCAGCTTAGACGGAGAAAATAGCTAGATTCCCCCATCAACACAGACAGTGTTGACAGGGGATTCCCTCCTGCAAAACCACTGTGTTCTCCCGGCAGGGGAAGCAGGCCCCACCAGAAGAACATAGTACACATTATAACCATTCACTGGTTGCTAAAGGTTACTGCACATCTTTATTGTTTTCCCATTGGTTGCTAGAGGTTACTGCAGATTATTACCACTCACGGTTTGGTTGCTAGAGGTTACTGCACATTATTACCGCTCACCCATTGGTTGCTAGAGGTTACTGCACAATATTACCACTTATCCATTGGTTGCTAGCTGTTACTGCACTTTATTACTATTTACTGATTGCCTGCAACTAACCCTGTGTCCTTCTCTGCAAGCTGCTGCAGTCCTGCCCTCTGTCATATATTGCCGGACGTTGTCTGACAAGACGAATGTCTCCCCTTCATTATAATGAATTGGTCACTTGTTCTTTCTAGGCCTGGGCATGCTGCCTGCTGTCTCCCACACTCACGTACACTGAGCTATGGGAAGTGATGTCTTTGGGAGGAACAGAGATCATGTGCTTTGCGCAGACTTCCATCAAAGTCGCAACAAAGTCGTGGGGACATACATGTACATGTGACTTCATTCCAACTTACATTACTTTCTAGGGAGAACAAGTTGCACCGAAATCGGCAAAAAGTAGTGCAAAAAACTTTTTGGGAGTTGCTGCGACTTGAGTCACACCAGTTAGAATGGAGGCCATTGAAATACATAGATTTTGACTTTTCACATGTGTCAAGTCGCACAACAACTCGCACTAGTGGAAACGGGACCTTAGTATGACCCAGATTACGTTTTTGTATAAAGACGTAATAAAGTGAGCTGTCCCTTTATAAAAGTGATTATAAACACAATAAATAAATATAAATATTAATTCATATAAATACTCCTACTAAATACTGTGCTGAATAAATATAAATGCGTGAATACATTTCATATATAAAAAAAAAAACAGATGAAAAATAAAAAATATATAAGTAAAAAAGAGTCCAAATAAAGTGCAAATATACAATCCTCCACACTCTTCAAGTTCTGTGTGAGATTCTTAAGCAAATAACACCTCCATCTAAAAGATTGTGCCACCGATGCCACTCCACCACAAAGAGTTAATGAGCTCCTTGACAGACCATAAGATCTCACACAGAGAGTGCCTTGCTGCTAGGCAGCCACATAAATTCCAGTCCAGGAGATAACAAACTCTTTGTTCCTGAATCAGCTCACTCAATAGTAGGGATGAAAATGCAAAGGAATCCAACATAGTGTAGTATTTTAGGCAGCCAGTTTATTAAAATAATAAAATTGCACCTAAAAGATGAATGGGTTTGAACAGCATGTGACACAGCACACAAACACCTTCAGAACTTCCACCAGGTGTGCGAAATGAGGTCACATGTAAGGCCCCACCCAACACGTTTCTCCCGAACAAACATCATCAGGGAAACAGAGGCTCATTGGGGATGCCAAGACTCCATCTTAAATACAGCCCAGAAGAGGATGCCATGGCTCGGACTGCATGTACACAGTAGTCAGTCAGCAAACAGCAGAAGTTACCCTTACAATATTCTTTAATAATTTTTAATCAAAATAAAAAAAGACTTTATAGCTATATTTAACAATTGTTTTGTTTGAAAAAATTAAACACCTGTTGCTAAGAGCACCATCTTGTGGTCAAACACCTTATTGCACATTTGAGGCACCACATTTAAAGCAGAGTTTTTGGGGGGGTGCGGAAACCCTCAGCTCCGCACCGCGGCTCCGCAAGCAAGTTCACCTCTCCCCCTCCTTCTCGGCAATCATCTGGGACATGTCACAGGTACCAGATGATTGGCCAGCCAGTCACAGTGCATTGCGCAGCTCGCGCTTTCTCAGTGCGTGTCCGGCTGTGAAGCCACAGCTGGGGGCCCACAGTAATAAGGCCGGCACTGCAGAGAGGAGGGGGAAACGAGTGGGGCTTTGTTCCCCCGCATCGCTGAACCCTAGGACAAGTGTCCGACCATTAAAAGTCAGCAGCTGCAGTATTTGTAGCTGCTGACTTTTATTTTTTTTTTTTTTTAAGCGAAACCCTGCTTTAAAACACCATTTTGTGCTAAAACAATTTATTGCACATTCCATACCCCAGAAACACAATTTCTGGGCTGTGTACACTTAAATTTACTTGATATATAAATAGTTTCATATACTTAAAAATCTATGAAAATGTATAGAAAAGAGGGAAAAGGAAAAAGAGGATTTTATTCCAGGGGTTGGGCTCAACTACTACTTATGTAACAGTTGATATCCCAGTCCATATTAAATCCCCATGGGGAGAAGGATTTCAACTGATAATTTCATTGTGTTTCTTTTTTGTGAAATCATCCTCTTACTATTATTACGACGCAAATGGGGCAAAAAACTGTCAATCCCAATAACGTGCAAACTGGATCGGTCCTTATTGTGGCATAAGGAAAAATATTGGGATAAGTAATGTCCCTTAAAACCCTTCCTAATATTTGCTATATGTTCTCCCACTCTTACTCCTAGTGTCTGCGTGGTTCGTCCCACATATTGCAGGCATATGGACACTGGAGAAGATAAACAACGCATTTAGTAGAACAACTATATTAGGAGCTACAGTCAGGTCCATAGAATCCTGTATGTAAATCTTGGATGTAAATACCCTCAAATTAAAGCTGAAATTCTGCAGTTAAAGCACATCTTGTTTGTTTCATTTCAAATCCATTGTGGTGGTGTATAGATCCAAAAAGATTAGAATTGTGTCGATGTCCCAATATTTATGGACCTGACTGTAGCTCCTATAGTTGAGACAACCCAGCAAGTTAAAATGTTTGTGAATTTTAGAGGATTATATACCAAAAATAATTGTGAGTCATGGCAAAATCTAGTAACTTAAAATAAAATCTATCTGCCTGGTGGGAAGTGATTGATCACCTCATAAATAATATTCCACTGTGGCTATCCCTTTATCATGGGAAATAATAGTGTAGATTGTGTTGCCTTGTATCCTTAAGGAATGCTGGGGTCTTACCCACTAAGAGTTTTAGAAAATGGTAAATATATTTGTCGATCTGTACGTTTTTGGTATGGTTGCTGGGAAATGGCACCGTGTCCTTCTTTGAGCAGTACTCAGCTTGTTTACAACAGGTGCTGTTAATCTTCTTTCAACAGCGATAAACATTCTTCTTTAAAAATGACAACAGTTCTTCAGAGAAGTAATTGTGCTACAAACACAGTTCAAATTGGATTAGCCTTCCTTTCCACCCCTAACCCCCCTCCTCCTGAGGTAATTATCTAACTTTCCTTCCTGATCTCCCCCAGGATGTAGTCCCATTTCCTAAAGCAGAGCCTCAACCCAAGTCACCTGTATAGTTCTTTCCTTTGGCCTCATCCTTCCTGAAAAGAGTTGCTTCTCAGGACACTGCATTTCTAGAGTGCCTCTTGACTTCCCCCAAAACTCCTTATATACCCCAAGGCCAGTACAAAGCAACCTAAGTGGTAAGGCACCCTCTAAACAGACAGGGGTGGACTATCCTTAAACATTTAAGGGCCAGCTGGCGCCCTTAAGTGGTCATGGTACGTCGGCTGCTTTAAGAGCTCTAGGGGGTGCGACACCGGAGCCGATGCGTGTGGCTGGCCGTCGGGATGCCCGCCGGCCACCCGCGATCACTCCTAACACAGACAGAATGGAGATCTGTCAATGTGAACAGACAGATCTGCATTCTGTCAGGGGAGGAGAGACAGATCTGCTGCTCCTAAAGATTAGGAACAGCGATCGGTCTCCTCCTCCAGGCAGTCCCACCCCCCCAAAGTTAGAACACACATAAGGGAACACATTTAACCCCTTGATCTCCCCCTAGTGCTAACCCCTTCCCTGCCAGTGACATTTATACAGTCAGTCAGTGACTATTTTTAGCTCTGATCATTATATAAATGTCAATGGTCCCAAAAAAGTGTCAAAAGTGTCTGATATGTCCGCCGCAATGTCGCAGTCCTGCTAAAAATCGCTGATCGCCGCCATTACAAGTAAAAAAAAAAATAATAAAAATGCCATAAATCTATACCCTATTTTGTAGATGCTATAACTTTTGTGCAAAGCAATCAATATACGCTTATTGCGATTTTTTAATACCAAAAATATGTAGAAGAATATATATCGGCCTAAACTGATGAAGAAATTTGTTTTGTTTTTATTTGGGGGGGGGGATTTGGATATTTATTATAGCAAAAAGTAAAAAATATTGTTTTTTCAAAATTGTCGCTCTATTTTTGTTTATAGGGCAAAAAAATGCACAGGTGATCAAATACCACCAAAAGAAAGCTCTATTTGTGTGAAATAAAAGCATGTCAAGTTTGTTTGGGTGCAGCGTCGCACGACTGCGCAATTGTCAGTTAAAGCGACGCAGTGCCGAATTGCAAAAAATGGCCGGTCATTAAGGGGGCAAATCCTTCCGGTCCTTAAGTGGTTAAAAGGGTTCTACAATTGTTGAATTTGATGTCACTAAGGTGTGCTCCTGTGTGATCCTGTTCTCATTTATTGCTACTTTTCTTGTCAGTCTATATTAACCCTATATTAGCCGATATTATACAGTAGTTCCTGTTTCTATATCCTATATTCCTTGCTCTATTTCCTATCACACTTGATCTGACCTCACTAGTACATACTCACACTACATTGCCTGCCCTGAACATCCCTACTGTATGTTCCTTACTATGTCTCCGCTCCATGCTCCTATTTTCAAAGCACTGGTCATTTCTGAAAAGAACCTTAGGCAACTTTCCTGTAAACCATTTTTCGAATTCAGGCACCTTTGCCTAATATTGTAGAAAGCCCTGGCCTTCTATTTTTCTCCACTTCATTTAAACTGATACAATTAAGTAATTGTTGTGTTTGGAGATTGAAGAAACAGAAGTCATCTCTGTGCTCTATCCTCCAGCCAGCAAACATTGTTAAATTTAGAGCACTGTGCAATACGATAAAACCTAATTGGCAAACAGTGCTGCCAACTTCTCCCCCTGTCTGTATGTGATATGCAGAAAATTACAGGAGGATAGTACAAAGACAGACTGAAGTATTAGCAGTTTAGTATGTCTTTAAGTATTCCTAATGAATACATAACTACTGTAGATTGGAGGGCAGTATTTAATACCTGACTATTTTTGAAATTTAGAAATACATTTTCCAATTAAAAAGAAGAGTTTGGAGGTGAATACATTAATCTCCGCAAAGTCGCTATCTCAAAAGGCTAACATTTCTTTTAAAGGAGAGATAAGGATAATGTCATTATTCCAGCTGTGCTAAGATTGAATGAATGATATGATCATAGTTCAGGTCACATATCATGCCTATGGGGTTGGAAAACTTTAATCCTAATTTAATTTTAATTATCAGCACATTCTCTATCTGCAGTCATGATGTAATCTTTTCTAAACAGCCAGATCTATTCTTTTCTTTTCTAAATCTGTGTTAAATATATAGTTGTTTCAGAAGTATCAAGTAACAAGTTGCCCACAATAAGTTGTCAAGTAACAAGTTGTAATTCATTAAAGTAGATGTTAACTTACCAAAGCACTATGTTTTATAAACCTTTGGTTTTAACCACTTGACCTCAGTAAGGTTTTACCCCCTTCATGACCAGGCCATTTTTTTGCGATTCAGCACTGTGCTACTTTAACTGATATTTGCACAGTCATACACAATGCAACAATGTATGCAAAATAAATGTATATAATTTATTTAATTTACATAAATAGAGCTCTCTTTTAGTGGTATTTTTTTCTATATAAACGGAAAAAGACTAACAACTTAAAATTATATATATATATATATATATATATATATATATATATATATATATATATATATATATATATATATATATATATACCGGTATATATATATATATACCGGTATATATATATATATATATATATATATATATATATTCTACTTTCTGTTATTAAACATATCCAATAAAATCAAATTTCTTTATTTGGCCAAATTTAGGCCAAAATGTATTCTGTAACATGTTTTTGGTAAAAAAAAGAAAATCTCAATAGGTGTATATTAATTGGTTTGTGTAAAATGTATAGAGTCTACAAACTGTTGCATATATAGTATATTTAAAAATAGATATAATTTCTTGTGGCCCTTAAAATGGCAACACAGTACAAATACCCCCCAAATTACCCCTTTTTTGAAAGTAGACCAATTTTATTTTTATTTTTGTACATACTTTCTTTTTTTTTTTTCCACAAGAAAAGATTTTATTGAAAAAATAATAAGATAGCAAGTACAATACTTCAAAAGAGTATCAAAAAGAATCATGTAGTACACTCGTATGACAATGGTACGTCATAAAGATTATTGTTGGAACACGTTTGAATTTACAGAGTGCATATGTAACATTTAAAATATACACACAAAAAGGGGGGCAATCCTGATAGCAAGTAATGTAACAATGATATTAATACAGTAGTGAAGGTATTCCAGTGTTTCTGGTACAGGGAGGTCCAGTGCCCGTCCTGTTCCTTGAGTAAGGTACAAATAAGGAGATAGGTTCGAGTGTCTGTTAGTGGGGGATTAGACACATTATGACGGTCTTACGTAGAGCATAATCCCAAATTTAGAAAACAAAATAAATAAAAATAGGGTGATAGGTGGGGAGGGATTGTTAAAACAAAGGGATGGGGGTTAGGGGGAAGATATAGGGGAAGGAGGGGAGAAAAAGGAGATGGCAGAAAAGAAGAAAAAAGCGGATAGAGAGAGAGAGAGGGGGGGGCCACCCCTCGAGCCAGGCCCCCCGAGCGCCCCTGCGAGTCCTGGAGGTCATGGGTATTAAACTATAGAAGGGAGTGTGTTTAGGACTGGAAAAAGGATTTATAGTAATCAGTGGTTTTAAAATGGGACCAACAGGCCCATATGGCAGTAAATTTTTGGATACGGTCTTGGGAAATATGAATCAGTTCTTCCATCTCCTCGAACTTTGCAACCCTGATTAACCATTCTGTAATGGTCGGGGGAGTAGTTGAGCGCCAGTGTGCAGGGATGCACACTCTAGCGGCATTTACCATGTGCATTGCAAGTGATTTATGGTAGACTTTTTTGGACAGGGTTGAATGATGGAGGGGATATTGGGCCGGGTTAAAATTTAAGGAATAAGTTGTTACATGTGTAATAATGGAGTGTACCTCTTTCCAGAATGGTTGAAGTAGTGGGCATTCCCACCAGAATGTAGCATGTTGCCTATTGCCTTATTGCATCTCCAGCAAATATTGGGGATAGAGGGCGAGAATTGGTGTAATCGAGCGGGGGTTCTATACCATTTCGTGGCAATTTTGTACCCATTTTCTTGAATTGCAACATTCATAGCCCCCTTGTGAGCGTATGTAAGGATAGATTCCCATTCATCGTCAGAAAAGTTGATTTGTAGGTCCTTCCCCCAAGATAGTCTAGAAGTTTCCATCTGTGGGTGAAGCGGGTCATCCTGGAGGAAGGAGTAGATCATGGATATTAGGTGACTTTGTGGGGTGGACTGAGAATACATTGTTTCGAATGGAGTAAGTGGTCTTGTCCAAATGTCGTTTGCGTTAGTCGATGCAAGGAAGTGTCTTAGTTGTCTGTATGACCAAAAGGGGAACTCTTTTGTGCGTGAGATGGATTTTAATTCGTTATATGTGCGAATCCTCCCATCAACAAAAAAATGGCGAGCATAGATATCGTCATGTGGCCACTCTTGTGTTAAGAAAGAGTTTGATTCTCCAGGAGCAAACTCAGGGTTGGCTCGAAGAGGGGTCAACGGTCCTGGTGTTGAGGCTATGTGGTATGAGTTCTTTGCTGTAGAGAAAGCTCGCAATGATGGGTAAATAAACGGATGTGATTTTACAGCATGAGGGTAGTGTTTCGTTGGGACCCATGTTAGGGTGTGCAAGGGTATAGTACTAAAGGCATTTTCCAAAATGGTCCAAAGTTTGCTAAGTTTATGAGTTTTCCAGTTTACCACTCTAGTGAGGTGGCAAGCCAAGTAGTATTTATGTAGATCTGGCAAGGCAATCCCCCCTTTCGTTTTGGAGCATGTCAGCTTCGTATATTTGATGCGGGGGGGACCGCCCTTCCAGATAAATTTTGAGCAGGCTTTTTTATAGGCCAAAAAGAAAGATGGGGGTAAATGGATTGGGATCGTTTGCATAAAATATAAAAGACGGGGAAGGATTATCATCTTCATCAATGCCGAACGACCAAACCAGGAGACATTCAGGGTACTCCAGCTTTGAAGGTCTGTTTGGATCTTCGTCAAGGCATTGAGAAAGTTGCGCTCATAGAGCTCTAATAGATGCCGGGGGATTCTAATGCCTAGGTAAGTGATATAGTCATTTTTCCATTGGAATGGGAACGAAGCTTGGCAGTGGGTAACTTCTAATGGTGGTAGAGAAACATTGAGGGCCTGGGACTTAGAATAGTTAATTTTAAAGTTGGACAATGTTCCAAAATGGTTAATGTCTTTCAGTAGGTTGGGAAGGGATGTGTGCGGTGTTTGCATTGAAATAGGATGTCGTCTGCAAAAGCGGCAACCTTAAATTCCCTGCGATTCATGTGGATACCCTGAATATCTGGGTTGGCTCTTATTCTGTTGAGAAGGGGTTCAAGAGAGAGGACAAAAATTAGGGGGGACAGAGGGCATCCTTGACGGGTGCCGTTTCTGATGTGGAAGGCGTTCGACAGGAGGCCATTTGCTTTAACTCTTGCTGTTGGAGTAGTATATAGGGCACAGATGTGGGCAAACATGCGTGGAAGAAGGCCTATTCCTTTGAGTACCTCTCGCATGTAATCCCAGGCCACCCTGTCGAACGCCTTCTCAGCATCCAGGGATAACAGAAATCCCTTGGTGTTGGATGTGTTGAGCCAGTGGTGTAAGTTCAGGGTGCGGATGGTATTGTCTCTTGCCTCTCTGCCAGGGATAAAACCTACTTGATCGGGTAAAACTAGGTCTGGAATCAGGGGTAGTAATCTATTTGCTATAATTTTGGCATACAATTTGATGTCTTTTTGTACATACTTTCATCAGAGTAGTTCAGTGTCACCACAAGGACACTGTAATACTCTGGGGGGAGATCGGGGAATTTTTTTTTTTTTTTTTATTTACTTGCTGTGATTTACTATTGTGTGCTGTGTAAAACACAGTAAACAGTAAATTATAAAAGAATTACATGAAAAGCAAACATAATAAAACATAGTAAACATGGTAAAAAGAGCAGAACAATAGAGAGAGAACAATAGAGAGAGAGCAATAATACAACAACTATTTTTGGCTTTTTTATTTTATATATATATATATATATTTATTTATTTTTTACTTTTTTTTTACACTTTTATTTGTAATGCCGCGTACACACGGTCGGACTTTGCAGCTACAAAAGTCGGACAGCCTGTCCGACATACTTCCGGCGTACCTTCGGCGGACTTGTGGCAGACTTTCTTACGAACGGACTTGCCCACACACGACCACACAAAAGTACGACAGCTTAGTACACTGTGACGTACACCAAGTCCGACGAGACTATAAAACGGAAGTTCAATAGCCCGTACGACACCCTTTGGGCTCCTTCTGCTAATCTCGTGTTTATCTCGTGTTAGTAGAAGTTTGGTGAGAGACGATTCGCGCTTGTGAGACTCGTATTTTTCAGTTCGTTTTAACTGTTGTTCAGTCTGTGCTTGTGAGGTTTGTATCTGCTTTTCAGTGCGTTTGGTCAGTTGGCATTGAGAAATCTTTGTTTTATTGGCCGCTCGTTCCTGATTTTCAGGTCGTTCTTCACAGGCCTTGCTGTTCTTCAGTGCGTTCTGTTTAGTGCGTTCTGACCAGCCGACCGTTTTGAAGCCATGTTACCTGTACGTACTCGTCGTAGAGCTCGTGCATTGTATGTGCTTGGTGCTGTAGTTTATTCTTCAGCCCAAGACCAGTCCATGAACAGGGCGAGGAGGAGTTCATGGACCAAGAATTGGTTGCTTCAGCGTGACCAGTTCTGTCACATGCCTTTGCTCCGTGAGATCCGTGAGAATAATCCTGAGGATTTCAGGAACTTTCTCCGGATGACGGACCCCGTTTTTGACCGTTTGGTGGCTTTGCTGACCCCCTATATCAGCAGGCAGGATACCTGCATGAGGCAAGCCATCACTCCGGAGCAGAGGCTGGTCGCTACCTTGTGGTATTTGGCCACAGGGAGAAGCCTGCAGGACCTTAAGTTCTCGACAGGCATCTCCCCCCAGGCTCTGGGGATCATTATCCCAGAGACCTGTTCTGCCATCATACAGGTCCTGCAGAAGGACTATATTAAGGTAAGATATTTTTCTTTTATTAGCATCACATGTTCTTTTATGTAATCTTTGATAATGTAATGTATTTCTTGCTTCAAACACTACTTCCCATCATTGCAATATAGTGTGAATGTCCCCTTTTTATCCTCACACATGCTGGGATTTTTTCCTGTTATTTTTTGTCATGCATGTATAGTTTCCTTTAATAACCTTCCCAGCATGAAGTGATGGGAACATATCCACCTAGTCTACTCATTTTGAATGTATTTTGTTGGAGTGTATTTAGTGTGCTTATAATTAGCAATTAGCTAGATTTCACAACCCCCCCCCCCACCTGAACTCACTCCAAATAGTGTGCTGCTAATTAGCAATTAGCTAGATTTCACACCCCCCCCCCCCACCTGAACTCACTCCAAATAGTGTGCTGCTAATTAGCAATTAGCTAGATTTCACAACCCCCCCCACCTGAACTCACTCCAAATAGTGTGCTGCTAATTAGCAATTAGCTAGATTTCACAACCCCCCCCCCACCTGAACTCACTCCAAATAGTGTGCTGCTAATTAGCAATTAGCTAGATTTCACAACCCCCCCCCCCCACCTGAACTCACTCCAAATAGTGTGCTGCTAATTAGCAATTAGCTAGATTTCACAACCCCCCCACCCCCA